>PGCI01000159.1:0-202664 GCA_002873125.1 Puccinia coronata f. sp. avenae | reverse complement strand
ATTCTTTCTTGAAATTATACAAATCTTTCCTCCCCTTTTTGTTTGGTCTTGGATTGCTACAAAAACTTCATAACGATTTCTTCTCGGATAGAAAGACGTCATGATTCATCAAGATGCCTCATCTACCATCATCATCATATACATCATCATCATCATCATCATTCCCTCCCCGAAGCCCAGCCCAAGTGATATATCTCACCCTTTTTTTTTCTCCTCTTCCTCTAGGTTGTACACTGAAACAAGAAAAAAAAAATGTTGCTTTATTGTACAGTGCCCGGCAATAAGTTTTCATTACAGTTTACTTGGAAATAGACATCGCAACACACCAATGTGAAATCCTGAGCTTTTGCCCAAAGGTAGAAAAAGTTCCCAAAAGAATGAATATAAATGAAAAATAACAAAAATCACAATGCATGACGGCTTAAAAAAACATTTGAGGTATTTGAACTTTGACAACTGCTTAATTAATTTTTTCATCAAAAAATTGAACAAGGTTTCGGAAAGCAGGGCATCTGAAAGAGGTAATGAAAATTTGAAAATCCAAAATTTGTTATGTCTTTGATCTTTTTTCCAACCGTTTCCTGGTCTTGCAAACTGGAAAAATCAAAAACAACACTGAGATTCTGAAGAATCACAATTTCAACCGGTTTTTGGATTTGTCCTGCAAGTTTACTCTTCAATGTTTTGAAAAATTTCAAAATCTCATCACATTATTCAGATGCCCTGCTTCCTGACCCACTGTTCAATTTTTTGATGAAAAAATTAATCAAGCAGTTGTCAAAGTTCAAATACCTCAAATGTTTTTTTAAGCCATCATGCATTGAAATTTTGGTTAATTTTCATTTATGTTCATTTTTTTGGGGAACTTTTCTACCTTTGGGCAAAAGCTCAGGATTTCACATGGGTGAATGGTGATGTCTATTTCCATGTAAAATTCAATGAAAACTTATTTCCAGGCACTGTACTTCTCTCTGCTCTAGCACAGCGACCCCAAAGCTTGAACGGTTCCATATATCTATGTAGATCGTTTGTGGAAGCTGGAGCTTGATGTTTTCTCCGTTGTGTGTGTGTGTGTGTGTGTTTTGTTCTTCCTCAAGTGGAATGATCCTTCAACCATCGGGCTGTGATGGGATTGCATAGGGGCTTTTTTCTCTAAAGTTTTGGCTCCCTAGCAAATCTTCTCTGCAATCAGAGAAACCGAGCCTCTCAGGATGCCGGATATGTTGCTTTCCTAACCAGTTGTACAGTCCAATCTATCCATATAATCCATTAAGCAGCTACGTATCCGGAGATTATCCATGAGTTTAAGCTTATGCACACCTCTTTATCAAGTTCTTTACACCAACAGACTGCAAGCGTGTCTATCAGGATAGTAATGTTAATAGCAAGTGCTAGGTTTGCTGTTCTGCCGTGTCCCGGCTTTTCGTCGCTCAGCGTCCTTCGGGACTGGCTTTGCGTGCAGCCGCAAGGCCAGTCTCACACTGCATCAATACAGTGTCCATAGGTATGTGAGGACCCCGGAGACCCCCTATATAGGTGGGTAACCAAAAATCTCAGATTTTGGGAAAATTCATACATTTTCAGAGCTCATTCATACCTTTTTCGTGAGTAACCTTTCCACCGAGGGGCGGGTTCGGGGGAGGGGAATTTTGGGTTTCTGGGGGATCGGGGGTAGATCGCTCATTCCAGGGCCAATCGAGTGGATTTATCTCATTTTGTCACCCAAATACGGCAATAAATGATTCATCTTGGATGTTTGATGCCACTAAGGCCCTGAAAAAGCACAGAAAACCATGAGAATAGATGAAAAAATTGGTCAAAACTCATCCTTGACCCAACATTCATACATCCAGGTGAGTATGCTACATGAAAAAAATGGCCATTCATACCTTTTTGGTGAGTACCATTTGTGATTTTTGGCCAAAATTTCATACATTTTGGTCACCCACCTATATAGGGGGTCTCCGGGGTCCTGGTATGTGGTCACTGGTGTCAATTAAGAGCAAATGGCCTGTTCTGCATCGGAGTTGGCCAATCCAATATTGCTGGAATAATATCGTTCCTATAAATAAATAAATAAATACGTCATGGATGTCAGCCACCAGGTGAAAGTTGAAACAGGCGAGATGTCACAGCCTATGACATCAATACATGAGCTGATCATGACATCATGGTATGTACCCCCGTGGAGTTCTGTTGACTGATCCCCATTAAACTGAAAAGTGCTGTTGACCAAAACAAAACAATAAAACACAACCAAGAACCAGCAGTAAGGAAAGAAAAAAGAAAAGAAAGAAAAAAGAAAGAAAAGAAAGAAAGAAACGAGATGGACAGCCAGCAGCCGGACACAGCGCAGTGCCCCACGCTGCTCCCCGCGGACCAGTACTACGGTACCTCGCACGAGTCCCGCAGGACAACGAGGACTTACAGCTGGTCCCATCGGAACAACAAGGAGAACAACACTACCAACCATCTCGACAACATATTGAACAGCTTCCATCTCAGTAAACCTGGCCCACTCGACTTGCCCGTCACCAGCCAGAACGTCGTAGACCAAGAGGAACAGGACGCTCCCTCCTCCTTCGTCCAGCACCAGCGAAACCGAAGACTCAGCCATGGTAATTAGCAAAAGCAACTCTCCATTGAGCTCCAAACTCATCTCTTCCTCTCTCTTGTCCACCATGCAGATGAAAAACCAATCCAAGCTAGGAAATTCCTGCTCCCCGTCGAAGAGACTATCCGATTGGTTTTGGAACAGGAAGATACTAACGGTGACTTCCAGATCTCCATCACCGACTCGGGCCCAAAACTTTTGTCCGTGGGAACCGTCTCTTCCAATGGCTACAAAAAATTCGACGTCCGTCTTTTATCTCATTTTTGAAAAAAAAAAAAAAAAAAAAAAGAGGCACAAATCACTGAACCAATTGCATATTTTAATCAGATTCGAGGGCAATATATGATCTCAAACCTCTTACAAGAGTGGGTTGTTCCACCCACCAGATTCTCTCCTGTGTTTTATGGGTTGCTTATAACAGATGTTTGTTTGGGGTGATTAAAAAAGGCTGGCTCTTGCCTCGTCGTACGGCCGAAAGCACATTGTATTGGACGAAGGAGGCTGACGGAAAACCCAGTGGACCGACTTTCACGGATGATCAAGACGACGTTCTGGCCGTCGCTGACGCGAAGGATAGACGAGGCGGGGCTGCTGACGATCCTGACAGACCCGAAAGACCGCTCATCGACACAGGGGAAGAGGATCTACGTTCCACACGGGGAAGATGAGATCCTGAGCTACTACGCCAAGATCTCTGGACAGCACCCGAGCTGGGACTCGTCGTCGAACAGCTGCCTCAACTGGCCGACATCTCTCCCAGTTTCGTTCGCTCCCTCAACGACCGCCCAGGCATCCTCGCTCTCGCAATGAAGAAAGCTCAAGGCCAGCTCCAGGCCATCCCCTTCGTCGTCCCGGGTGCTCGATTCAACGAGCTCTACAATGTACGTGTCATCCTCTTAATACAGCCCTCTTTTTTGAAAAAAAAAAAAAAAAAAACTGCTCGTTCATGCCGCTGCAATTCACCCTCCAAATGGCGTTGATGCACCTTGGCCCTTTTTTTCAGTGGGACTCGTAAGGCCACCTACATAACCTTTTTTCCCCACTTCGATGCGATCCGTTCCTCTAACCTCTATCGATTTGCGTTTTTCCAGTTATTTTATCTCCATAGGACTTTTGATCGACGATTATTTGGACCTGGCTCAAGGGATTGTCGAGCATTTTGTGTTCGAGATCAACCATTATGGGAAAATATTAAAGTGAGATCTGTTGATGAAATATTGGAAACCTCTTGGTCTGGGAATTGATGTATCTTGATGCAATAATACACAGTGGAAATCGGTCATACTATTTGTGTCGCTCTCAGCCTCCATTCTTGACCGACTTTGCCCTGCAAGTGTATTCGCGATTACACCCGCTTCAAATCACGGAGAACAAGATATGGCTGGCGCGAGTGATCAAGGCGGCGATTAAAGAGTACCACACGGTGTGGATGGCGAAGCCGCGGCTGGAGCCTCGGACGGGGTTGAGTCGGTATCGGCCGGACGGTGTGGGGGTTCCGCCGGAGACGGAATCGTCGCATTTCACGCATGTGTTGCAGCCGTATGCGCAGAAGCATGGGATGAGCGTGAACGACTTTATTGATGCGTATAACGAGGAGAAGGTGGCCGAGCCGGAGCTGGATGCCTACTTCCTGCACGACCGCGCCGTCAGAGAGTCCGGCCACGATACCACATATCGCTTCGAGGGCGTCTGTGCCCACCTGGTCACCGTGGATCTGAACAGCCTCCTGTACAAGTACGAGATTGATATCGCCACGTGCATCCGAGACGTGTTCGATGACCGGCTGGAACTCGAGCAAGAGTTCCAGTTCTCTAGCTTCCCCTTCGGAGAAGAAGTGCCATACGTCCCCTCTGATCACACGCAAGAAGGAGAGCATGCACACTTCAATCAACGTATACAGACCTCAAAGGAGTGGTTTGAACGCGCGAAAAGACGCAAACAGCTCATCGACCATTTCCTATGGAATCCCGGGAAATCCCTCTTCTTCGACTTCAATGCCAACGAGTTCAAACAGACCACGTACGAGTCGGTAACCGCCCTCTGGACGTTGTGGGCGGGCCTTGCGAGTCAAGAACAAGCCGAGAAACTAGTGTACGAAGATTCCCTCCCCTGTTTTTTTTTTTTTTTTTGGCGCATGAGGTTTGCAAGACAGATGGGCTGATGTAGGGTTCTGTGACGGCACACGGCAGGGCGCATTCGTTGCGGAAGTTTGAGGTGCCTGGAGGCCTGGTGGCGTGTACGGAAGCGTCTCGAGGGGAGATCAGTCTGGTGCGACCGAACCGACAATGGGAGTGAGTTTCGGCATTCCTTTTGGTTTTGAAACCTAGATCACCTTTTTTTTCAAGTAGCGGGATGGATGGTGCTCATGATGGAATTGGGGGAAATGTGTGTTGGGTCTTTTTTACAGTTATCCTGCAGCCTGGGCTCCGCACCAGATCTTGGCGTGGGTCGGGTTAGAGCGGTATGGGTTCACGCACGAGTCCCAGCGGACGGCGTACCGGTGGCTATACATGTTAAGCATCTTTTGGGGATACACCACACCCTTTTGGACTCGGGGCTCTCTTTTCCCTCCTTTCTTTCGATGTTGCTTATTTCACTTCCGTTCTCTCTCCTGATCGGTCTGGGTGGCGGGATTTATTTGTTGTGGGCAGGATGACCAAGGCGTTCGTGGACTACAACGGCGTGGTGCCGGAGAAATACGACGCGCTGGCGCTGAACCATTTGGTGCATGCTGAGTACGGGAACCAGGGCGTGGATTTCAAGGTACGCGCGCTGTTTGCCTATTCTCCGTAGTTCAGCATCTCTAAGTTGAAAAAATTAATGAATAAATCCTAAATTGGGCTCTGTGTATATAAAGATGGTTCCGAGAGAAGGATTCGGATGGTGTAATACGAGCTACCAGTTGGGATTAAAATTCTTGAACGACTTCCAGCGCCGCGCACTCGGCGTCCTCGTCCACCCCGACGAGCTCTTCCTCCGCTCCAAGCCGCCGCCTCCTACTCAATCGCATCCTCATCATCAATGATCATTCAAAAAAAAGAACCCTTGGTTTCCACCCTTCTCTTAGATCGCTTCATCCGCCTCGTGACCATCGTCTCTGCTTTCTTTCCATCGTCTCACGTTATATCTGTACACACTCTCTCTCGGTCGGCTGTTGGTGACACAAACTAGATATCAAAAGAAAAAATAGTTGGCTTTCTCTCAAATTAGACAAGAAAACTAAATAAATATGTAAGAGTATATACATACATATATATTTATGGATCGAGATTGTTAGAAATAAAAAAGATAAAAAGATCCAACATTTGTGTATGATGATGTCTGTGTGTAAGGCTTGTTGTTGTGCTGCTGCTGTGTTGTCTCATTGTCTCAATGTCTAGTTGCTTTCTTTGTATGAAACACAGTGGGAATGACGATCGCGTATGTATCTTGTGGCTGGTCTGTGCACCAAAACTTAACAGAGCATGGCAGTGTCTCCCATCGTTTTGGAGTGGACAATCTCCCACTCCAATCCAAATTTTTGGAGTGCATGTCAACCAAAATTTGGAGTGCATTTAGCCTAATGTCATTTTTTTTTTTTTGGACAGGTAGATTACATAAGGCCTAAGTGTGTCTCCTGTTGTATGTACAGTCACTCTCCAAAAGTTTTTGCCACAGTGTTGTGCGTTCCAGACTACATACACTACGGCAAAAAAATTTGGAGAGTGACTGTACTCCCCCAAGCTTTTTTTGTTGCCTCTGGGGGTGCGTGTGATATGCACTATTAGTCTTCAGAGGTCTCCAGTCACCTTGGAGTGCGCACATGTAAATTTGGCATGCAAAGTAAATATATCTTTCCATCTTTCTGTGACCAACATCTGCCCAGTACAATTATACACAAGTTTTGCATCATAAGAAGGGTCCACCACTTACCAGGAGAAGTTGAGGCCTTAATTCCATGGACGTGACTAACAAGATTTGAGAAATCTGGAAACCTGAATATGTTGGTGTGGGTCTTGCCTCTGGACAGTCAGTCCGACTTGTCCATCTTTCAAAAAAAAAAAAAAAAGAAAAGAAAAGTGGACAAACAGCTTAAAATGGGCTCTTCATCTTTGTTAATTCCAATCATGAACGCTGCTATTGAATGATACTCTTATGCAGACTAATAATTGGAAGTCAACAAGGGGAAGAAAGGAATGATCCATGAGGGCCACGGCCATGGCTACAAATACAAGCTGCAGAGTACATACTCTTATGTGGATGTCCATAGCAACATGTGATATTTCTGACTTGAAAATACATACCAAAGTTAATCAAAGTATCTCTTTAATCTCTCTCCCTCGGGGATCAAGAGGACAGATTTTTGGGCTCGGTTGCAGACCTTGATTGGCCCCGAGCGAGCGTTGGAATGCGCAGAGAGACCTTGCACTGGCCTGCTCCGGCTGATAACATTTCGGCGATAAGATTATCTGCACAAAAGATGACGACAAGATGGAAAGAGGTTTTTGCCCACATCCCGCTATCTTCTTGACTACTAGCTTGACTGTTTCTCAAGTCACTCTTGACTGGTGTGAACAGGGGAAGTAGGTTCAAAAATCTGCAGAAATTGCTAGTTCTCATAATAGTAAACACTACTTGGATAAAAATGTTCTCCACTTAGTACACTCTGTATGCCTGCTTTCAATTAGTAAACCATGGTAATTTCTCCTTCTCGTGGGATCAAAGAAATCTAACCAATTCAAGTGTGATATCAGGATTGTTTTTTTTTTGGGGGGGGGGGGGGGGGGGGGGGGTTATTGTTGCATCAGGTGTGGATATGATGGATATGATGAGACGCTCATGAAAAAGACAAGCAAAAACACAAACATAAAGCTGGATCTGTAAAACTTGACAAATAAAAGGAAAAGGGATATGTATTATGTACAGTTAAAGAAGTTCGAAAAAAAAAAAAAAACGACAACGACAAGACTGTCAATAAGAAATACATTTTAGATCGTGTATATATATGTATGTGATGAGTATAAGGGACGGAGCGTAAAAGAGATGTACATGTTTTGGGGTTCGAGATAGGTCAACACGATTATTCGATAGTATGAAGGATGAGGGGGGAGTAGGAGGTGCACAAAGTGAAGCACAAGCTTCTGAATGGACAATGGTGGACGAGAGAGGAAGGAAAGCCGCCTCAGAGAATTGCTAGGTGGTGTTGGAACGATTCATTAGAGGGCCCCGCCCTCTGTTTTTGGATCGCAGTCTTTTGGAATCGGCGTCCCGGATTTGTCCAGGTCGGGTAAGATGACCGTTCCTACGCGGAAGTACTTGGGCGAGTTCTCGAAGAAATTGGCCCAATACTCCAACGACTATATCCCAAAAGAATTGATGACAAGGCGTCAAGAAAGCTCATCAGTCTCCAAACTTTGAGTGCAAGAAGGGGCAAGAGATGAAAGGGAGAGAGAGAGAGAGAGATGCGGACTTTTTGTTGTTTTTGGGAGAGGCCGCGGACGTCGAAGGTGAGCCCTGTTTTGAAGCACCCGGTGACGAAGGCGCGACTAGCGTCTTTGCCCGCGAAATGGTGGTACGATCCGCCGGGCCCATACATGGCGGGATTCGCATTGACGTTGTATACCACCCCGTTGATCGCTAGTAGTAATGGCTTGGACTGGTTTTTGACTCCGTCGTATGTCGATAGTTCTTCCATGGTGAATGTCTCCTGTGGACCCTATTTATTAAAAGAAAAACTGATGAACAATGTATAAAAATACCGGGACAAGAATGGGCAGTGAAAGACTCACTGGAAAGTAGTAACTCAAACGAGCCCATTTGCCGTTATACCCCCACATCCAATGCTCGGTGATCATGCGACTTAAAAGGATGCTGCCGATGAGCACGAAGAAAGCGTAGCGGAAACCGTTTCCGAAGAGGGCGAGGGATTTGACGAGCAGTGGATGGTGCCAGTTCTGAGCGGAGGGCTGTTTCGGGTCGTTCGTTGGACGTGATGAGTGCGACTGCTTGTGCCGCTGGTGTACGAAGAAGGGTGAGTTGGACTTCTTGCCTGATACCATCTTCCCCTTGAAGAGCACTTTCGGGATCGCCCTTTCCGTGGGTGACGGCGATTCTGGAGTGGGCATCATCGTGTGACTGTGCTCGGTGTTGCGGCTGAAGTAAAAATGCGTTGTAGTTTGAAATCAATCCGATTCTCAACCATAGCAAGATTTAATATATATGGCCCTATTTTCTCGAGGGTAGAAACACATCGGTTTGGTGGTCTAGTAGTATGATTCACCCTTAGGGATGTCACAGACGCCATTTGGGTGAGGTCCCGGGTTCAATTCCCGGCCAGACCCTTCTCTTTTCCTGCCCCCTGCGATTTGCGGTAGTTAATTATTAACTAACTATAAGAAATGCGAGACATCTTTTCAATTTACCTGATTTGGCCAGATTGAGACACAATTCCCATTGCCTTTTCCGCTTCACAAAACAATGCTATGCCCCAGCTCCTACATCAATCTTTGGTTGGGCTATTGGAAGACTCTACCCAGCTCAAACAAAGTCAATCCTCCCGCAACGCTTGCCTGGTCACCCAGACTCCGGGCTGCCTTGAACCTGCTACAGTCAACTCTCTCTTAACCCATATACCTATTAACCCATAGTCCCTCATAACCCATAGAAAAATGGTCCACCAAAATTAGCAAATGGCTGGTGAAATGGAATTGTTAACCCATACTCTCCTGTAACCCATGGCAAAATGGGTCCACCAAGGGGTATGTATTAAGAGAGAGTTGACTGTATAGAGCAAGTAACTTCCAAGCCACTGATCTTACCGCCAGTGACGACAAAGCACTTGTTGAACTAGAGACAGGGGCTCAAGTTATTGTGAACGCAGAGGCAATGGACGAACTTGAACGAGTCAAGCAAGAAGATGACTACGTGGCTGTCTGAGCCTCCCGTGACAAGCACATTGGACTGCCCATTGATCTGCACCTGCCCCACCAGCGCCGTGTGGCCCTGTGGCAGCACCAGAAGCTCCCCTGTGCGCGCCAAACAGATATGTTCACATTGTCATGTCACTGTCCATCAAGCCCAAAGCAATCCGCACCCCGTCAAACATCACCACATAGATCTGGTGGTAGTGTCCCCAAAGCACTTCCAGAGCTTCCAGGCACTCTCCCTGTGGGTTTTTTACCCTATTCATCTCCCGTGATTTCCCTTTACCCTTGGGTCTGCTATTTGATGATGATTTCAAACACTTACCAGGTCCATGTCCCACAGCCGGCAGGTTGCTTTGTAGCTGCCACGGACCTCCTGGTTTCCTTGCACCTCAATGGCGCGCACACTTGAGGTGTGACCAACAAGCGTGTGCTTCTGGAGGCCGCGCTTAATGTCCCATACCCGCAGCAAGGAGTCTTGTGAGCCAGAGATGGCAATGCGTTGGCCGTTGAGCACCTTCAAGGCTCAAGCACTGTATGTTTGAGCTGTGGACGTGCAAGACAAACTTACACTGCCTGATATTGACGTCAAGATGTCAGCATCATCATCATCACTCGGAACGGCAACCCAAAGATTAAGTACCCCGTCATCATGTTCCACACTTGCATGTCTTGATCACACCCCCTCACTGATGACCAAGCTGCCTTTCTGGCCCCACCCGCGCGCCATCCTGCATTTGCTGGCCTGCTGCAGGTTGCCAGCCTTTAAGAAAATCAATTTGTTTGTGTCAGTTGGCTCTGAAAGGAGCCTCTATCCCCACAATCAAAACCTTCATTGCCTCCAATTTACAGGCATCCTGTTTGCAACTCATTAGAGAAGATGTTGTCAACTCAGTTGAGAAGATATTGGTGTTAATTTAAAATTGATGTTGTTAGAGTCCTTGGCTTTCATTATCAACTCAGATCCCCTTGCTCCCCTCCTTTGATGGATTGTTACGTGGGAGATGATTCTGCCGTGGTCTTCAAAAATGCCTCTCAATCAGCTTCCTTGGAGAATGAGTTGCCTCAATTAGTGGCGAGCTCTTGAGTGCTAACAATAATGATTGCATGATTGTTTTTCTATTCAGACTTGAGTTGAGCCTTCAAACTCCTTGCTGCCATCTAATTCAGGCTGGCTTCAAGATATAAGGCAAATTGTGAGCCTGGGTCTCTACAGTGACAACAAGACAAAAAGGAAGGGGGGCAACTCAATATATTTCAAGGGAATAAAGGAATTTAACAACTAGGATAAGGGGAGTTAAGGAAAGAATAAATAAGATTTATGAAGCTGAAGAGGAGGATGATGATGATGATCAAGGTTTAAACCTTGCTCCTCTAACCTGAAAAGGGAGGGATGAGGATCAATCCAAGATTGGAGAGGCAGTAGCGGAGTGAAACTCTGATTCCTCCTCTGTTAAGGAACAAGAGGGTGAGCAGCTCTTCAGCTGTCCTGTTTTTTAGGCTAAAGGAGACAAGCCAAGGATGTTTAGAGGAAAACCTATGTGGGTTTAATAGCTGAAAAGCCCACAGAAAAGCAATAAGAATGGGTGATAACTTCTGATGAGAAGTGCCTCTGAAGAATGATGATGAAGAGAGAAAGAGGTGTGACCAAAGATCAGAGGACTAAATTAAAGAGATGTTGAGAGGAGTGATGATGGTTAGTCAACAGCAGGTGACCCCAAATGACCACTAAGAATTGAGGAAATAGGAGGACCTTGATGATGTTGAGTAATGATGAAAACTCCTGGTGGCAGCTCTGAAAAGAAGTGGTTCTGGTTGAATGATCTGAGGAAGGTCTTCTGAGGGCCCGTACCACTCATTTTGTTTTTTTTTTAGAATTGATTCTTGGCGTCTGAGAATTAGTTCTTTTGCAGATTTCAATTTTCTGACTCTCACAAGGATTGGTACACACAGAATTGCATACCATAAGCTCACAATTTCTGGAACAAAATTCCAGCACATCAACACTCAACTGACAAAATCCTCAATAGAGAGCCCTCTCCTTTGACCAATGTAATGCATCAGTCAAAGGGAGAGGTTCTCCTCTGATGTACTTCATTGGTCAAAGGAGAAGATGTGCCTCTGACTGATAGAGTGCATTGGTCAAAGAAGACTTCTCCTCTGACCAAGGTACAGGATTTGCCAGATGAGAACTATCAGCTCCCTCCTCCTGACCAATGTACTGCATTGGTCACTGGAGAGCTTCCTCCGCCTGACCAATGCAGCACATTGGTCAGCAACCAATGTACTGTATTGGTCAGTGACTGAGGTACTGCATTGGTCAGCAACTGATGTTCTGCATTGGTCAGCAACCAATGTTCTGCATTGGTCAGAGGAGAGCATCCTCCTTCTGACCAATACAGTACATTGGTCAGAGGAGAGCTCCCTCCCCAGGCCCTGACCAATGCAGTGCATTGGTCAGAGAAGAGAAACCTCCCTCTGACTGATGCAGTACATTGGTCAGAAGGAGAGGTCTCCCTTGACCGATGTACTCCACTGGTCAGAGGGGAGTTTTTTTTTGCTCTCATTGGCTCATGTTCAGTCATTGGTCACCATCAAGGAGGTGAATTTTCCTGTTGTTTTTGCTTTTTTTCCTTGCTGGAGGTTTGACCAACATTGTCTTTGGTGGAGGCTAGATGGTCTCAGAGAAAGCAATAGGTCAATTTTGGTAGTGTGTGATGGGAAGATAAGATGCATTTGTAGAGTTGCAATGAGTAGGAGGCTGAAGAATTGATCTTCAGAGTTGGGAAAAACAGGTCAAACCCCGTTTCTCCAAATGCTCAATTCTGGGCCAGAACCAATCCTTGATTGTCTCAAGAAATTGTTGCCCATGGTATGCAATTCTGGTCTAGAATCAATTCTCACAAAAAAATCAAAATCTGTGCAAGAATCAATTTCTCATGTGCTGTGGTACAGACCCTGAGTTCCATGTGGAAGATGAACTCAGAAGATCAAATTTAATACTGAACTTCAAAAATAATTGGAACTTAGAATATTATTTCACTCCTCAGCGGAGTAATACAACACAACTATGGCACAAGCAATATATGAAATTGAAGCTTGACTTGCAGGGAATCTGAGTAAGGCTCTGATGAAGCCTTTTGGGCAACAGTGTTGTCTCTAAGGCTGACACAAAAGTTCTTCTAAAATTGCCACACCACTTTTCAGTCTAATTCTTTGTTGGTCTTTCATGAAAAGGAGCATCTCTGCCAAAGTCTCAATTCAATTGCAACTCTAACTACAGGACAAAATGATAATATTTTCTGTCCAGGAAAATTATAGAAAGAAGTCTGAGAACAGCGTATGTATGTATTCTTGGTGGAAAAGAAATTATTCCTCAGTATCTACCTTGCAAGTTTGGGCACATTACAGGTCAAGCGTAATTTGATGCCTTGGAATCAGTGGTTGCCAAAGATTAAGCCCATGTGTATGTGTTGCTTGTATAGCAAGCAATACCCCAAAGTACAAAGAAGCATTTTTACCCTGGTGTTTCTCTTGCTATACAAGGGTCACAAAATTCTTCATGGTTTTACAAACATGAAAAGTGTAGTCTTTGGTATAGTACAGAATGAGGACAGGCCTGCAGGTACTACCAGCATTGTGCTGAATTGAATCTAACAAGTGAGGAGATGTCATTTTTTGATAGTGTGAATGTCATCAGGTAGGAAACTATCTTCTTTCTTCTGCTGGCCTGTCACTGTTTTTTTTAATTTGAACAGGTCATAAATTATAATCCATTTTTTCAAATGTCCAGTCTTCATTCTGTAATCAATTTTCTATTGTTTCTTATTTTGCTGTAGTGTTTCCTGCCGGCATCCAACCTGTTACATGATGAAGTAAGTCTTTGCCATTATAGCACATTATCCCACATTGGTCCTGTGATGCAATCCTGGAACTGAGTTAATTAGCAAAATTTGTTTTCCAGTATGATTGTGACTGGATGTTTGATTAGCATAGGGTGGACTGCAATTCTTCATGACCCAGGTGCTTTGCAATTGATGTGGTGGTAGTAATTGGTTGGCAATTTGTTCAGGTATTGAAACAGACATGGACTGGTTCCTGGTTAAGTTCAGGGCCGTGCGGCGCAGCCATGCATTTCCCTGGTCCTTCAGAAAGAAGCAATTCTATTGTCACTTGGAAGATTAAAAATGCAGCTTCATTTTCTAGAAACATCCAATTCCAACTGAATGGGTATGATTTGTTCCTGGGCCATCTGGGAAGCAACCATCTAATTTTTCAAATGGGGTTGATTTATCTAACTTAACACAAGCCCTCCTTCTTGGGAGGAGCCTGGACCCCCGCAGAGTGCCTCCCAAAGGGAGGACTTGAGACTAAAGTCATAAATTTGGCATGAGCAGTTTGGCAGTTTTGGTGGCAACCACACTCATACCATTATTACCTGCCAACCAAATGAACATTTATCTCAAAATTGCAGCCATGAGTAGGCACTGATACTGCTGTCAATCTATCAAAAATTCAGCATAGATTTGTCAGAAGGTTCTCTCTGAAAGTTGCATCCAAAGATGGTAGTTTTTCATCTTTGGATGCAACCCGCTAGGACCCGCTCAAACCTCCAACTTGAAGAAATGTATAATTCCCAAGGCTGTCTGGCACAATCCTCCTTTTAGCTTATTTGTGCGAACCTTCTGCAATGAGGTATACCACCTGATTGTACTGTCCTCAAAGCAATTCATCTCCGAGGCCGAGTAATGTCAAATAAACTGACACACCCAGGATCATATATTGAGGGATGATATCATGATAGTCCTTGAGGTTTTTTTTTTTTTTTTGGCTTTGATTGCCTTTTTGATTGCAATCAAAGATCTTCAAAAATTATAAAAAAAAATCTCAGGAGGTAGCTCTGAACAAGGGCTACACGCACGTGGAGAAATGAATTTTTTTGAAGAAAATGCGTAAGAGATATGAAGAGTACAAAAACAAAACAGACTTTTTGAAGGCAAAATCCCTTCCTGCTCACGCCAGGTTTGGGATTTAAGTCATAAGAGCATCTCCACCGCGGGCTGTAGAATCCGGGCTGTAAATCATTTTTTTGAGGACCGCAATAGCCGATCTACAGCCCGCAAGTGGTGCCGCACACACCGGTTGTCCCTAGATGTGGTGTAATAGTGCGGGTGATAGCGGTAGGAGGCATTGGTTTCACAAGGGTTTCACCTTGCGAGAGTTGATTCTCGCTCGGACAGATGAGTCCCTAGGGGCTCTTAGCCGTCCCTAGATGTGGGGACGCGACCATGAAATTTGAGGTCGGCTGTAAGCTAGGGACCCAGATAGGGCCTGCGGTGGGTCCACAATTTTTGACCCGGGTCTGTAAACGCGGGAAAGGGACCCGGTTGAGGGTCCGCGGTGGAGATGCTCTAAGTCCCCTCTACGAGGGGCCCTCCGGGCCTCCCGGAGGGGAATTAGTTAAGTTAGTTGATTCATGGAAGTTGAAGGTCAAAGGTGAAGATTACAACACCAAACGCCATGGCTATCTACAATATATCGATGCATCCTTCGTGGAGAGACCTGCACCCCCACCACGACCACCACACGGCTGGTCTTCAGGTCTATGTACATAATCCACTGCCACATCTTTCATCATCATCAATCTGTAAAACATGCCAATATGTACGATATATTTATGTGTGTGTGTGTGTGTAAACCAAGGAAACGGTTATGTACAACATGTGTGTGGGGAGAAGGATGGATACAAACGCGAAGATGTGAGGAAAAAAAAAGGGGGGGGAAAGAGAACTATATAGAACCCGACACACCAACAAACAAAAAAGGAAAAAAAAAACTCTTTCTAACTCATCGTCGTCGTCGTCATCGATCAAGGGGGAGAAGAGGAAGAGGGATATAAATGTATATATGCACAGATTACGAGAAACAGACGCGACCCAAACGCGGCAGACCGCGCGGTGGGTGTGTGTGTGTATATATGTATGGAAGTATATATATGATGGTATATATATATATATACAGACTAGAGAGAGGAGAGAAATGGAAGGATACGGGTGAATGAGTGTCTATGTGAACGGAAAGGAAAGTGGCACGATGGTGATGGGGATCCAAGAAGGACCACACAGACTACGAGGGAGAGAAAGCGATGAGCGGCAGGAATGAGCGTGTGGATGATCACGACAGCGAGCCAAAAAAAAAAGGGAGGTCTCAAAGAGAGAGAGAGAGAGAGAGACGCAGAAAGAAGAAGATGACGAAGGCGCGATTAAAGCAATACGACAAACACACACAGAGAGAGAGAGAGAGAGAAAAAGAAAGAGAGAGCTGTGGACGCTTGGGACGAGCGTCTGAGAAAAAAAAAAAAACGGAGTCGAGAGAGAAGCTACAGGCAAGAACGGAACGACGGATGGAGACTAGAGGAAGCGGTTGGGCGCGGGGGCGGGGTGCATCTTGGGCCGGAGGTCCACGTTCCCGTTGCGGATGATGGAGAACATAAAGTTCATGAACCGGTTGCCGTACTCGTCCGGCGGCACCGCCGAGATCATGTCCTAATAAAATCAGGAAAGGGGTTAGTTGCCAGTGTCCGCCGGTCCGTCGTCCTTCATCATGGGCGTATATATCGCAGCAAAAACAAATGCTCACCTTGTCGTACGACATGCCCTTCCAAAAGTGCTCGAACTTCTTGACAAACGAGTAGGGAGTTCTACAGAAGGAGAACCATGTAAGCAGGTTTTTTTTTTTTTTTTTTTTTTTTTGAAGGAGAAGAAAGGGGAAGTCAGAACGGACAAGATGTCGATGATGCCGAGATAATAGATGACCGGTAGGGGCTGGTTGTTATCGTCGGAGGCCATCAACCCGCCCTCGTCCTGGTAGAAAATGAATTTTTTCTTCTCCGTGGCGCGGTCCCTAAGCGGGAGTCTGTGGGAGTGGGAGAAGATCTGCGGGTCCGAGGACTGGATGGCCTTGCGAAGCGCCGAAGCCGCCAGCTCTTGCTCCGCCCGCTTCCCCGCCGCACCTGCTCCCGCTCCCGCACCCGCTCCCGTCGTCGTTGTCGCCGTCGTCGCTCGTCGTAACAGAGACGTGCTCCCCCCGCTCGCACCAAGCGCCCCGCTGTGGCTCATCGGCGCAGCGGCCGGGTGGCTGTGCGTGCTTACACTCGCGGCCAAGGCGGGCTGCTGCTCGCCGGAAGCTCCTCCATCGGCCACAGGCTGTGCAACAAACACACTTCCCGAGATAAGCCTCTTCTAGCATGCTGGGCGCCTGCGAGGTCATGAAATCCAGAATCTCTCTCACCTGGAACACCCGCAGCTGGTCGTCCCGCAAGCCTTCGCTGTTCCCTCGCCCCATGTCGTGAAGCCCAATCAACAGACTGTAGTCCATGATCCCTAGCTGCTGTAAAAGCGACGTGTCACGCTTCAGCTGCTCCTCAAACAGCCCCTTCTTCGTCGGCCCCAGCTCGATCCGCCGGCCCCGGTGCAGCCAGTTCAGGTCCTTCAGCACCGACCCCGCCTTCGCTTTCTCCTCCGGGTACTCGCGGCCCACAGCCGAACCCTTCAGGGAAAAAAAAATCATCTCAGAGGAGGAGAAGAAGAGTAGGGAGGTAAGGAAGAGAGAGACGAACACACCTTCAAATCAAAGGTTTCATGGATATCACGGTGGGGAGGAAACAGGTTGTTCATGATGACAAAGTGGATCTTGGGGCCTCGGGGGAGTTTGACACGGTGCAAGCCATAGAAGCGAGAGAGGAGGGTATGGGGATTAGCCTTGACATGTTCGTGGTACTCCTTGAGGATAGAGCGGAGGAACTTGTTTTCGGCGGGGTGGATGGTCTTGATGATGAAGCGGTAGTCGCGGCTAAAGTAGAAGAACGAGCCCGACTTGCCCGGCGATCCTAGCTCCGATAGTATGTACTTGGCCGTCAATGATAACAGGTAGTCCGCGGGATCGAGGTGGAAGTACTCCCGCAGCTCCCGGAATACCCATGGCGCATAGTCCTTAAATTTGAAGTCGTACTTGGCTGACGGCGTTAGTTCGTTTCCCACTCTGGATATATATATATATATATATATATATGATAGCATTCAAACATGATCTCAGTTTTTTTTTTAAAAAATGAATAAATAAATGGTTGGTTTTCATAGTAGATTGTAAAACTGACACATCAAAAGTGAACTTGTGTCGGGCGGTGTAGTCAGCATCAGTCAAGGGTCTTCGCACCTTGGCCTGACAGCGAGAGACCTGGATGAGAAAGTGATGAGAATGAGTTAAAACGTCTCTCTCTCTCTCTCTCTGTGTGTGTGTGTGTGTGTGTGTTCAGGAGGAAAGTGTAGCATACGCCTATACGGATACCAGTGAGCATGTTGTACATGAGGACGTAATTGACATGGCCCTCTCCGATGAGGTTTCCAACGAGGACGCCGCCATGGACGTCGTTTGCATGGCCGCTGACTCTGCGTTTGTTCTGGTCGCGGGTGGAGGAGCGGTTGGGCTGGTCGGATGAGGAGAGCCTCTGTTGCTGGTGGATGGAGGGGGCCGAGATGGGAGGCGGTTCGTAGGAGAGGAGGTTATTGGAGAGCGCCGAGTCCATGGATTCGTGGGCGACTTCGATGCGTCTGGACTGGCGTTCCTTGCGGATCACCTCGGCATGCCGTGCAATTTCTTGGTCCAAGTCGTGCTGTGCTGTGGCGTGTATGGTGCTATTGTTGTTGTTGTTGTTGTTGTTGTTGTTGTTGTTGTTGTCGGCGGCGGATGAGGGGATGGGCACTCGGACATCTTCGACTGATCTGGATGGGGCCAGTCGGGCCATGGGTGGCTGGGTGGGTAGCCTGCGGATGGAGCAGACGGAGGGCGAACGAGTGAGGGGCGTAGTTTGCGGTGGATAGCGGTCATAGGATGGGTGTCTGAATTGGAAGGAGGCCGACGAGGGGGTTCGATGGACGGGTGCGGGCAGTGCAATGGTGCTGCTGCTGCTGGTGGTGGTGATGGGTGCTAGTTGTAGATGGTTTGTGCTCTTGTGAAAGGGTGCATTTTCCTGTGTGGAGATAAACTGGGATGTTAGCTGTTGAAATTCAGGGTGGGATGGATGAGAGTGGAGTGAACTGACGACAGGGTTGATTCTGATGAGTGTATGTTCTCTTTCTAAGATGTTTCCATGTATGGATGATGTGGATGTAGGTGATGGTGAGGGTGGTTCGTTCTCCTGTTCTTCTAGTGGTTGTTTCTGGTTTGGTGGTGGTGGTGGTGGTGGTGTTGTGGTTGTTGTTGTTGTAGTAGTAGTAGTGGTTGTTGTTGTTGTTGTTGTTAGTGATCCTGTTGTTATTATTCCAGTTTGAGTGTTATTCTTATTATTATTGTTAGTAAGATGGTTAATAATGATTTGACTGTGTACTTGTTTTTGGTGGTTCATCTTCATTCTTTTTTTATTTATTTATTTTTCTTTTTCTTTCAAAAAAAACTGTTACATTGAACCAGCTTATGTAACACTGTTATCTTCTCCATTAAAATCCAACAACATCCGAACTCACCCTCGCTCGGATCAGAGCGTCGGATCAACACCACCCGGATTTAGGGACCAGTCTCACCAACCACATGGTCAATCATCAGTATGTATTTACGTTATTCTTGCCTCACCTAACTGCATGCTTCTCTTGATATTCATGAGGATTGGTTCAACAAGAGTACATACGGAAAGCTCTGATCTCTCCCTCTCACTCAAACATCCTATGTATACTCCATTTCACAAACTAACATTCAACATTCTCACAATAACCACATGATGACAACACCCAAGCAAACAAACAAAATACACATACATACATACTTCAAAAATAAAGAAAATAAATAAATAAATAAATAAATAAATAAATAAATAAAATCATCAAACATGAATATTGGGGGCTTACAGGTGGATACAGCCATATTGATGATAGTCAAAAGTCAGCTTGCATATTGATCCCAACGGGGCCAATGGAAATGGAAAGCATTATAAATATATATTAGTATCACCCTAGGAAACTCCATTCCCATGTATTGGTAATGACAGCGTGCACCATACATAGTTGAAAAGGGCAGAACACCACATTAAATCAAGTTTCACTTGTATATAAGCTAAAATTGTCAGTAGCAATCTAGTCCTCCATGGATGAGTGACTCTCAGTGCATATTTAACATCCTGCCAGCCTCATCAGAATTATAACTATGTAGAACCTCACCATAGTGATCTGGTGTGTGGAGATTTAGTAGCTACTCATCATAAGGGCTCTCAATTAACAATCTAAAATCCTGTAAACACTGAAAGTAAGTCCTCCATTGGCCTCTCAATCTACACCATCAGTAATTATTCCCCCTTCCTTCCCCTGAAAGGTAATACTGTTGATCAGCAGAGATTGAATCTCTGGCTGGACAAATTGTGATAATTCAAACAGTTACAGTTAGGATTTTTCATCTATTGTCAAGCTGATACAGATACTTAAAGCTTTCACTTAATGAACCTCTCTAGATTTTTCTTCTTCTTCTTCTTCTTGAATCTCTGTTGAAAATTTGGAATGACAGTGAAAATAAATAGAGAATAACAAGGAGAAGTGGAAAGCTCTAATTTACTATTCAGGCTACTCTTGTGTTCAGTTATGACAGTGGGATTTGATGGAGATGGATTTTCTGCTCTGCCTTCTATGGATGAACACATTGGTTCCATTTTTTGCACTTGTGTTTCCTCTATCTCTTTTCTTGTCATGCGGCTAGAGAGCAACATTCTCATTGTCACTAAATTGACTGGATTCTCTCTTCTGGGAAAATGGGCTTGGGGATTTAGATGGTGCCTGGACGCCTATGTAATTTTTTTTTTTTTTTTTTTTTTTGAAAAACAAAAGTTTTGAAACAGAATTTTCAATGTTTATGTTTGTTGTGGTGTACCTAAATATGATATACATAGACCCCTGCAGTTCCCATACATAAATACATCTTCACCAAAACACCCTCTGTGTGCAGCCTACATAGCCCACTGGCGGAAAACCCATGGTGTCCAATATAGGAAAAGGAGAGGGAAGATATGAAGGGCCAATGGAGGAAGACAGGAACACCGTCAACGAAAAAAAAAAAAACCAGTGCATAGGTTTTTGCAGGGATCCAAACACGATCAACGGCCGCTCCGTTGGCCGGCACCGATCACGGTGACGCCTGCACGCGAGTTCAAGTGAAGAAACCCCAGCGCTGGCGCCGCACGCTGCGAAATGGACAACCGCAGCCACATCAGAACCTCGCATTCACCGTCAACACCATATAAACCACCCTACCAAGGAAGTGCAGAAAGGAAGATCCAATATATGTCAGGGGAGAACCCGACGGCGTGATAGGAGAAAAGTGAAAAAAAGAAGGGTCTGGCCGGGAATTGAACCCGGGACCTCACCCAATCGCACTTGGACGCCCCTAAGGGTGAATCATACTACTAGACCACCAAACCCTTGCTATGACGTAACTCCTCAATAGTGCGCACATCAAGCGATCATTGTTGGTATGATGGTCGAGGCGCTCGGGATCCATCGAACCTTTCTCGCCCTTGGCGGTGAAGTTGATGGCCGAAGGGTCGAGTATCCTGGATAAGAGGTGGGTGCCAGAAGAGAAGGGGGGGGAATGAAAAGCATGTTCGAGAAGAACTTACGTGTAGAGTTGGCTAGGCCTTGACACAGATGGAAATCACTCTCGAAATATGTTCTCCTCAAACCGTTACACGCCGTGCGGGAGGGACAGACGCGAGAGCGCCGGGCAACTACATAACCATTTGAGAAGAGAGAACGGGTCTATGTGTGCATTTCGGAACGGCGCGCCTCTAACAAAATGTACTGTGCGCGTATGTAAGCGCGAGAAAGAGAAATCTATTGCACGCGGTCGCGGGACGTTTGTCAAGTACATAATTCATCTAAACAAAATATCAAAAGTCTAATGGACGGGCATGCTGTGTCTAGTCTATGTATTCTAGTGTATATGATACCATCATCACATGCGAAAAAAAAAAAAAAAAACAGAACACAGAACACTAAAGCGAGAAAGGCTGGCGGGAGGGGAGTGCTTCTTTGTTTTTCTATAGAAGAAAAGGAAGAGGGGAGGTTGATTAAAAAGGTAATCAATAACACAGAATCTTGTAGCTCGAAACAAGAACATCATAAGTAACTGAAGAAAAATAAAAGCGGGTTGGTTAGTTCTCAACATGTGCTTCGGTTGTGGTGTAGTTCTTCTGCAGCGCGAGAAGCGACTCGTTTCTTGTTCTAGAGATGCGAGGTCATCTTGGCAGGGTCCAAGTTCTCGAAAGCGATTTTATACTGGAACGGAGGGAGAGCAGGGGGGGTGAGCTCCAATATAAGCAGGCGGCCAAGCTCAAGTGGAATACAACAACAACAACAACAACAACAACAAGAGGGGACGTACGACCACGGTGAACAAGGGATACCCGCCGACGCGTCCGCGGGCTTTGAGGAAGGTGTTGACCTCCTGGGCGGTGACGACGCCCTGCAGCTTCTGGCCCCCTAGCAGCTCCGTCTCGAGCTGCGAGAACGGCTTCCCCGTCTTCACGTACGCCTCGGCACACAATCGGTTTCTCCCTCCGAAACCTATATATAAAAAAAAGCAAGCAACAAAAGAAAAATCCTTCAGTTTTTCGCCACGTGAATACGCAGGAGCTCCCAGCTGGCTGCAGCTTACAGGTGGTGATCAAATCAGCAATCCCCGCCGACTCTTGCACAAACGTCTCTGCCTGTGAACACATCCATAGTTAGCTTTGGAGATGGGAGACTCGAGAGCCCGGAGCAGCAGATGGAAGAAAAAGAAGGGCGAGATGGGTTGTTGACAGACCTTGACGCCGTCAAAGAACTCCATACTGAAGCTCTTCATTTCGAGCAAGCCGATGCGCATGATAGCGGCTGTGGAGAGCGGGGAGGTTCAGTGGTGCGTGTGATTCCGGAGGGGAGGGGGGGGGGATGATGAATGAAGTCAGAAAGTAATAGACGAAGAAAGAAAGGACCGACCTTTGGCGTTATTTCCCCAGCCCAATCCGTCACAGAACCCGGCCGCCACGGCGACCACGTTCTTGAGCGCACCGCAGAGAGACACACCCGCGCGATCCTCAATGATCTGTACATGAAAGTTGGCCGTGTGGAATAGCCGCTGCCAGAGCTCGCCCTCCTCTTTCACCCGGTACCCGATCGTCGTCTCGGAGAACTTGTTCAGCGCCACTAGGTGATAGTCATAAGTAGCAGCAGGAATCAACATCAAAGTAGTTCATGTATGTGTGTGTGAGCTGGGATATGTATATATCACATGTTGGTATGAGTGAGTGAGTGAACAAAACCACTGGGGAAGACTTACCTTCGTTGGCGATGTTGGCACCGCTGAGTGCCGCACAGCTGATGCCCAGTTCCTCCTCGATCACGTCGGCAATGATCTTGATCTTATCCCCGGAGACATCCACGCCCTTGGTCAACGACACGGCGAAGGCCCCCGCTCCGATCACCTTGGCATCCCGCAGCTGCCGACAGATGTTGGGGATGAACTGGTGTGGTAGACAAAATACTAGCATAGTCGCCGATCGGCATGCTGCCGTTAACGATGGCACCGCCTTCAAGTTGGACGGTAACTGTTGCACACCATCATGAGTGGAGGGGTTTCCTTTTTCTTTGATTAGTTTCCCGTTGGTGGTCTACTGACAAAACTACTCCCAAGCACTCAACTTGTACTCCAGGCAAATATTTCACGTTCTCGTGGTCCTCGTTGATGATGCTAGTCAAGTTTCGACCATTGACCTTTGGGGAGTATGACATAGAGACAGTGGCAAGCAGTCAATGGGAGGTTCAGACCCAGTGGGTATATAAATATGTGATGACGTACCTGTTCCTCGTACACCCACATGGGCACCTCCTTCTCGAAGTAGTCGGTGTGTCGGGCGGCATTCTCGGCGGCCAGTTTGGCGATTGCAGACCCCCTGGGTGTAGCGGAAGAAGAGTGGAGCATCCATCTCACGGTCAGTTATATGTATGCATGTGGGTGGTGTGCAGCAGGGGGTGGAGTAACTGGGCGGGGTGCAGCGACTGACCAGTTTCCAGATCCGATGATGGCGACCTGCTGCTTGACTCGGTGGAGGGGCGAAGACATGGTGGGAGTGCTGTAAGATTCACTATTTATTTATTTTTATGTGGAAGTGATGAATGTGCTGTGGAGAAGTTAAGTAACTTTGTTGTTAACTTTGGCTCTTTAAGAAGTGGGAGCTGGTACATGAACTTGGGCTGCTTTTGCTGAGTTTATATGTTTAAAAAGGGTACCTCTACATAGTCAGTCTCGCTCTCCCGTTGAGATTCCCGTTGTCTCTGGTAGTACAATTAAATTAATCAAAGTGCGTCACCAGTTAGGAAGGAAATGACCTCATAAATAAATAAATAAATAAATATGTACAATGTGTAGTCCAGAGACTTCCCTCAGTCAGCGGTTGCTACACTTTTACAGTTCACTCTGTCGTCCATGGGCAAACTGATCAATCGTTTGTTTCATCAGTCTGTCGTCACTCTCAGCCACTAACATAAAACACGTCTCTTTTCAACTCTTGTGTATGTATCCACTGACACTCCCCTTGGCTTGCTCGTCTTTTACATATTTATTTACATTGTAAATATGAATCAACTCTGAAGTACATAACACTCCTTCGTCATCACCGTCGAACGAGTCGATCGGAGTGATCGTGTATGTATGCACACCGCGTGGACACCTTCGACATATCGAATAATTGCATTCCTCTTCCTAATTCATTTCTATACACTCATCGCTCTATGTAATTATACATCCTCCATGGAGACTTGCGTCACATCATCTCTCATGCGATAATTTGGATCCGAGTCGCTCATAACAACACCGATCGAGCATCCAAGCCAACCATTTCGCTTAACCATTTAATTTAATTTAATTTAATTTTTTTTCCTTTCATTTCAAAACAAACTCTATGTTAGAAAGTATCAGTCGCAGCTATGAAGTTAAAGACCGGGGATTGCCGTGTTTCAACGTCCTGTTAAAGAAAAGCTAATATATTGGGGACAACACCGGAGTTAAACTCTCGTTGGAGAAGCACCATTCATGACACTCAAGTGAGATAATTATTCAGTTGACCGGCTGGCTACAAGTTGAAATAAAACAACAATACAGTAGAAGTATTTAAGGGGAGGAAGTCTACTCACATTTCACATTGGGTGACTTTGAGAACACTTAACACCAGATTCTGGATCAAAAGTTCACTGAAACGTTTTATGTAGAACATCCTATTGTACTACAGCAATATAGATCTTGGACTGGAGAATTTTTAAAATATATCACTTTTTGAAATCATCTCTCAGTGATGACTATGTACATACATACCACCACTTCCAAAACAGGTTGTTTTGACAAAGTTGTCATATTTAGAATTGGAAAAATCATCTGTATATAAAGTCCTGTCAATGGCAACAAGAAAGTCATCCTGTGACCTGTCCTGCTTCCATTTAATTGAGAATTGGTTACATGTTTTCAACAGTAATTGTCACTGCAAGAAAAACTCACTCAAGCACTGGCAGTTGAAATGCAGCCATAATATATCATTATGTGGAGACCTAATTAAAGCAAGCTGGGATTCACAGTGAAACTCAAGCAAAACTTGAGTTCTTTCCATGGGATCAACTGTGAGCAGCTAAGTAAGTTTTTTCTTTCAGTGTGTGTCCATGCATCAAAGTGACTAGCCATTGAGAAGTGGGATTAAAATTAAATTGAAGATTGGGGTCACAAAATATAGTATACATATGAACAGAGTTTCAGAAGGTTGTGCAATCAAATTATGGTGAAAATCAATTGTGAATCCCACCTAATTAACATATAAATCACAGTTTGGAACACTAGATTTTTATTTCTCACATTGTCAATCAAATGTCACTTGCTTGCTTCTGATCAACAGTGGGGCTGCTATGTATGCAATCTGTAGCGGTAGTGTAGTATAACACTGCATAGTATTGCCAACAGCTAACAGATTTTTTGTTAGCTGTTAGAAATCCAGATCTAATGCTATGTGCCATGACCCCCAAAAAGGGCTTTCTATGCAGTACTGTCACGGCTGCTTTTAGCGGAAAATTATGCTAGAAGCAGATTTAGCGCTGAATAATGCAGTGTAGCGGTGCTGACAGCCTGTTAGTGCTACATTGTTGGCAGAACAAGTGAAGAACTGATGCACTAACACTTTCTTTCAAAAAAAGAGTAACTTAGTCATGTAGCAGCCCAGATTTTTTCTGATGGAATGATTATTTTGCAGTGATAATATGGATGGATAGCATGATGTTATCCTCCTTACATGGAGAAGACATTTACCAACAATAGTAAAAAAAAAGATTTCATGGCTGTTTGGCTCTGACAGTCTGCTAGGGAAACCATTCCCACTCCAAAAACCTACAACCTACATCTCCTAGAGATGGCAAAAAGGTGCCTGTTGGCAGGTATCCATGAAGGTGGACAGTTACCCACCAGTGGGTTCCTGGTGCAGGTGCATGTTTCCATGCCTGGAAAGAAAGGACATGGGTACCCACACCTGCAATAGGTACCCATTGCACTTTGGTGAAGAACAACATGCAAGTTTGATGACCAGTAATTACTGGTCACCAAGCTGGATGAGTTCACCAAGATTGATGAACATACACTGGTCATCCAGCTTGGTGAGCTGCTTCATGACCAGTAATACTGGTCACTAAGATTGGTGAGCTCACCAAGCTTGGCATTGAGCTTTCTGAGCTCACCAAGCTTGTCAGCAAGCTCATTGAGCTCACCAAGCTCAATGACAAGCATATACTGGTCATTCAACTTGGTCAGCTCAACAAGCTCAAGGGAAGGGTGGGTACCTGCCACCTGCACCTGAATACCTGCCTGTGCAGGTGGAGGTGGAGGTGCAGGTGCTCAGTTTTTCTGGAATTCCAGGCAGGTACCTGCACCTGCCACAGGTACCTGCACCTGCCACAGGTACCTGCACCTGCCACAGGTACCTGCACCTGCCACAGGTACCTGCACCTGCCACAGGTATCTGGGTGTGGTTTGCCATCTCTAACATCTTCACACTGCTCAGAAATACCCAGAACTCTCAAGCCATTCCAAAGTAATTTGAATAACTGCTGGAGCTCCTGAATTCAAAAGTTTCTGACCAGAATATCTTACTACATAAAATCTTTGGGAAGTCCAGCTACTCCCTCTAAAAATGTGACTTAGCATTTCTTGTTCACTTCAAAATCCCATGGAATACAGAAACAATATCTCAATAAGCCAGTAGGTATTCTAGAGAACCCCCCTCCACAAGATGTTTTTTTAATGGCACAGGTGGGTCTACCCTGAAATTCTTCATTTATTTTTTTGGATTAGAATTCAAGTAACACACTCTCATGCATGAACTATGTATGGTGTGTTAATCTTGTCTGGGCTCCTCATTAAGTTGGATCTGGAATTGCTTAGAACCTAGGTGTGATTGTACACTTCTTAAGCACAGGTGTCCACCAACATTGCAACTGATCCAATCTGACCCAATACTTGCCTTTTTATTTGGATCGGATTGCTTAGCCAATACCTGGTTTTCTCCAACCAGTGTATTGTATTGGCCGTCCAATACAATACAAATGGATTGTATTGGAGGTCCAATCCCAGCAATACCCACCCAATACATCACGTATCAGGGTGGTATTGGACACCGCTAAAATAAACCCATCCGGTGGGCTTGTCCGACACGGCATCGGACACAATTGTCCAATGCTGTGTTGGACAAGCCTGTCCAACAGGTTTGTCCGACAAGGGATCGGACAATTCTTTCCGATGCCATGTCGAACAAACCTGGTTCGATGGGTTTGTCCGACATGGGATTGGACGATTGTGTCCGATCCCGTGTTGGACAACCGGGTTCAATGAGTTTGTCCGACATGGGATCAAACAGGTTGTTCAATCTCATGTCGGACGACATCTGTCCGATGAGTTTTTACTCATCGGACAGATTGTTTGATTCTTTTGGATCTGTCGCCGAGCAGGTCACTGGACCTGCTCGGCGAGCTCTTCTCCCAGCAGGGCAATGGCCTGCTCGTCAAAGAGCTCGGCGAGCAGGCCAATAACCTGCTCGCAAAGAGCTGACCGGTGGCCTGCTCGGCGAGATCTTTGCTGAGCAGGCCAATGACCTGCTCGGCGAAAAGCTCACTGAGCAGGCCAATGACCTGCTTGGCGAAGAGCTTGCTGAGCAGGTCAATGACCTGCTCGCAAATAGCAGGCCGGCCTGCTGTGAGCCGGGTAGGCTAACAGGCCGGCCTGCTCTGTGCTTGCGAGCAGGCCACTAACCTGCTCGCGAAGAGCAGGTCAAACCTGCTCACAAAGAGCAGGTCATCTGACCTGCTCAAATAAAAGCAGGTCAATGACCTGCTCACATAAAGAAGGTCAATGACCTGCTCTGAGCTCGCAGAGCAGGCCAATGACCTGCTTGCGAAGAGAGAAGGCCAATGACCTGCTCGCGAAGAGAGCAGGCCAATGACCTGCTCGCGAAGAGAGCAGGCCAATGACCTGCTCGCGAAGAGAGCAGGCCAATGACCTGCTCGCAAAGAGAGCAGGCCACTAACCTACTCGCGAAGAGCAGGTCATTGGCCTGCTCTTCGCCAGCAGGACATTGACCTTCTCGGCGAGCACAGAGCAGGTCATTGGCCTGCTTGGCGAGCTCAGAGCAGGCCAGCCTGCTCTTCGCGAGCAGGTCACTGGCCTGCTCGACGAGCTCAGTTCGCGAGCAGGTCACTGGCCTGCTCGACGGGCTCAGTTCGCGAGCAGGTCATTGACCTGCTCGGCGAGCTCAGAGCAGGCCTGCCTGCTCTTTGCAAGCAGGTCATTGGCCTGCTCGGCGAGCTCAGAGCAGCTCAGCCTGCTCTATGTGAGCAGGTGATTGACCTGCTCTTTGTGAGCAGGTCAAATGACCTGCTCTTTGCAAGCAGGTTAGTGGCCTGCTCGGCGAGCTCAGAGCAGGCCTGCCTGCTCTTTGCAAGCAGGTCATTGGCCTGCTCGGCGAGCTCAGAGCAGCTCAGCCTGCTCTATGTGAGCAGGTCATTGACCTGCTCTTTGTGAGCAGGTCAAATGACCTGCTCTTTGCAAGCAGGTTAGTGGCCTGCTCGGCGAGCTCAGAGAAGGCCGGCCTGTTGGCCTACCCAGCGAGCTCACAGCAGGCCAGCCTGCTATTTGCGAGCAGGCCATTAACCTGCTCAGCAAGCTCTTTGCCGAGCAGGTCATTGGCCTGCTCAGCGAGCTCTTCGCCGAGCAGGTCATTGGCCTGCTCAGCAAGCTCTGCGCCGAGCAGGTCATTGGCCTGCTCAGCGAGCTCTTCGCCAAGCAGGTCATTGGCCTGCTCAGCGAGCTCTTCGCCAAGCAGGTCATTGGCCTGCTCAGCGAGCTCTTTGCCAAGCAGGTCATTGGCCTGCTCAGCGAGCTCTTTGCCAAGCAGGTCATTGGCCTGCTCAGCGAGCTCTTTGCCAAGCAGGTCATTGGCCTGCTCAGCAAGCTCTTCGCCGAGCAGGTCATTGGCCTGCTCAGCGAGCTCTTCTCCGAGCAGGTCATTGGCCTGCTCAGCAAGCTTTTCGCCGAGCAGGTCATTGGCCTGCTCAGCGAAGATCTCGCCGAGCAGGCCACCGGTCAGCTCTTTGCGAGCAGGTTATTGGCCTGCTCGCCGAGCTCTTTGACAAGCAGGCCATTGCCCTGCTGGGAGAAGAGCTTGCCGAGCAGGTCCAGTGACCTGCTCGGCAACAGATTCAAAAGAATCAAACAATCTGTCCGATGAGTAAAAACTCATTGGACAGATGTCGTCCGACATGGGATCGAACAACCTGTTTGATCCCATGTTGGACAAACTCATTGAACCCGGTTGTCCAACACGGGATTGGACACAATCGTCCAATCCCATGTCGGACAAACCCATCGAACCAGGTTTGTTCGACATGGCATCGGACAGAGTTGTCCGATCCCTTGTTGGACAAACCTGTCGGACAGGCTTGTCCAACACAGCATTGGACAATTTTTTCCGATGCCGTGTTGGACAAGCCCACTGGATGGTTTTTTTTAGAAGTGGGAGGGACGATACCCTATTATTTGCTTCTATGTATTGGATTGCCAACATCAGGCAATACCAATACACAGTATTGAGAGCAACAACCAATACAATACATGCCTGATACCAATACATGTATCATATCAGTTGCATTGTTGTGTCCACTGGTTTATAAGTGCCACTTGGCCAGTGCTTAAGCTGGGTGGGGTCCAGCTAAAGCTTGTCTTGTCAGGACCTTACTACTTATGAGAGCCTTGTAGAGATTGGGGAAGAGAAGAGATTACTCAGAAGGAGGTCCCAAGACTACTATCTAGAGAGGCGGACAAGTCAACTCCAATCAGTACACCAAAGCGGCTCAGTGTTGGCTTTGAGGCTTACACTGTCATCCAACAGCTTAGCTATAGCTGGAGCAATCCTGGAACGGTGATAGGGTAATAAGGTAACAGATAGGGTAACAATCTAAGATACCAGTGTGCCTGACAAGGCGGGACTAGATACCTTGAGTCTAAGGATTGTGCAACTTTAAAGATAAGGGAACTAAGTAACTATAGCCTAATATAAGGGTATTAAATGAGGGTTGTTAATCCTACAAATGAAAGCCTTACTATGAGGTGGAATAGTGGATGGGGATTCTTTTATATCTGAATAATTGAGTGAATGATTTAGCTGGGGAGGAAATCTATTTGATCTCTTTGGAGAACCTTCTTTAAGCCTTTAGTCCTAGTAGCGGCTAAAGATTAGAAGTTCAAGTACCTCCAAGATGGCCTTTGCTTACTAGCTCTGGGCCGTCATCAGTTTGGCAAGGTACAAAGCAATGACAAGGGAGCTAGGTATATATTCAGCTCTCCTTGATAGTTAGTAGTCTGCTTCAGAGCTGCTGATCATATAATGATGTCTGTTTAGGTGGTTCAACTCATTCTTAAATATTGATTACTATCTGAAATTCTATGTGTTTGTTCTCTTAACAAGGTAGTCAATAATGTTGTTATTAATTATAATTATTACTTCTAATTATGTTTAATATACAATTGTGTTTTATACATGATTTTATATTGACATGCGTAGCTTCTATAGGCAGTCTTCATGATCTATTGCTAGTACTTGATTGGATCTAAGAGGCTGACATATCTTGTGCCCTGCTTAAGCCAACCAGCCATGCCTGCAAAAATTCAAAATCAATTGTGTGGCACCAAAAAAAAAATTGCAAAAAAAATAGGAATAATGAAGGATTGGAACTTTCAAAAGAAGAAAGAAAAAAAGAAAAAAAAAAAACATGACCAGGCGTTGTGATTGAATGTAGCTAGATAGACCTGGAGCTGCAATCAGCATTTGGAGGTGTGCAGTCAGGTCCGCTTGGCTTCAAATCAGACAAGGCCAGCTTAAGCAGGAGGCAAGATCAGAACTGCCCACCCAGGGAACAATTAAACAGTCTGGGCTAAGACATCAGCACAGACCTACTTGAAAATGAACACCCCATAATCCCTATCACTCATGTAATTAATACCCATCCACATTCTTCAGTGGGCTTAGTTATTGCCTTTTTACCATACTTCATGAACTCAATTTTTCAGCTATTACTTGGCCTCCTTGGAGGTGTATGAGCACACCATTACCTGCTTATATGTAACATCACTTAATCAAATGTGGGCTTTCAAATAGGACATTCACATCATCAAATATTCTGCAGGTTTAAATCCACACCAGATCAATAGGGGGGTTCACAATAACCTTTTTTGGCTTCTGGTCTTGCTTAAATTTGCTTCCGGTTGCTTAACTTTAGCATAAAATTGAGCCCCTTATATGAGGAAGCGATTCAACTTGCAAACTAGTAGATTGTGACAAGCTGTTTACTTGACCAAAATACGCAACATCAGAAAGGCATGAACTGATTCCTTGCACCCATTTGTTGTGAGGTGTAAATGATTGTCATGAATCTTATTCTAGGACTTCCGCTGACGTGCATAAAAATTCCCGGTGAATGTTGTATGTGAACCAACGCTGGGCCGCTACGCTAAACTACGCTACACAGCCATTGAGCGTTAGCGTAGCGGCACCAGAATTTCACATTTTTTGTGTAGCGTTAGCGCGCAGCTAACACCGCCACGCTACGCTGATTTGCAGCGGCGCTAACACTGCACCAAATTTTGGGTAGCGTTAGCGCGTCGCTACCGCCACTACGCTGCGTTACGCCACGCTACAGCGCTTTTAGCGGCAAAAGATGCCATTTTTGCCGCTAGAAGAGCTGTAGCGCAGGGTAAAAGGCACTCTTTTGTGCCCTGTGCGCGTAGCGTTAGTACAGATACATGGAACTGCGCTAACGCTACGCTAAAAGCTAACAAAAACTTTCATCCTTTGTGCGTAGCGTTAGCGCAAGTAACTGGAATTGCGCTAACGCTACGCTAGAAGTTAGCTTATTTTAGCTACACTACGCTACGCTACCGCTACGGTTAGTGTAGCTGGCCCACCGTTGTGTGAACCCCCCTAATGACACACAGCTTCCCATTGGTATAATTATCAAAAAAATAATTTTACCATGATGGCTCCAGTGAAGAGACTCAGAGCCCACCTGACCCAAGATGCCACCCACACAATGGTTTGCATGGCTTGAATGAAATCCAAAATGAGCTGTTGTACTTTTGTTTGTCTTGAAGTTTTGGGTCGCACTCGGAGCAGGAGGGGTGCATGGTTTTTTTGGGTCGATGGTGGAGACGGACATGGAGAGGAGTACATATTTATGTATCCCTGAATTAGTCACACACGACAAGAGATGAACAAACGCCCGCCATGTCAAAAAAAGGCTCGCCGATGAAGGCGAGGGGCAAGTATTTAAATATGTGGTGACGAAAGATCCACAATACGAAAAAAAATAAGACTCAGGAATATACATCAAGCATAACAGACACACAAATCATGTCAAGAAAAAAACGGGCCGAACCATTCTTTATTCACTCTGCATAAACATCATGATGTATTTCGATGTGTGCTGTGTGTGCGAAACTTAGGCGAGCCTCCTCCCATACGAACGGGCCCATGAAAGTGATGGGTAGTGTTGAGAGTACCATGATCTGGACATGCCAGCTTGCTCAACCAACCCCAGAGAAAGCCCCCCTCCCCCCCGAAAAAAAAAAAAAAAAAAACGCACCGAAATAGGGGTCCCTTAAAAAACAAGCTTTATGTGTTTTGTATATTTATATAGAGAGAGCTGTTCCCGTCTCCCCCGAAAAAATATTGATAAGAAGAAGAGAAAGGAAGAAGAGAGAGAAGAAAAAAGTCTGTAAAAAGGATCAGATGTGTGTAAGTAATGTAACGCATAAATCCACTTCGTCTTGGTGGTTGGTTGTGTGATGAGGATGATGATGATTGCCTGGCCCAGCGTTTCTGAGCGGGCAACGCGACATAGTGGTACCAGTAATTCATCACGCAGAGATGCCAGGAGCGGAGCACAGAACAGTCCATCTACCCCACGGCAGTAGGAACCAACAAGGAGGGGTCACCGGCAGCATTTTTACCGTGGTTGTTCTCGTTGTTTGGGTGGGTAGATGGTGGTGGTGCAGAAGCAGCAGCAGCAGCAGTATTAGCGGGGGAGTTCTGCGGCTGGGCATGGGGCTGGGAGTCAGCCGGGGGGTCGGTAGCGGTGTGGGGCTCAGCGGGGTCCGAAGGACCGGAGCTCGGTCCTAGAAAGGCGGGCCGAGAGAGCTCAGCGGAGAGTTGGACGCGGAGGCGCGAAGGAGGAACAGGCGGCAACAGGCAACAACATACTCAACTCGTCGTCGCCCCTCGCCGGCTCGTCCGCCAGCTGCGGGCCCACCCGCATCGACGGCTCCGCCCCCACCAACTGCGGCGTGTCCGCCACCCCGCCGGGTCCCGCCATCGACGACGCCGATGAGCTCGTCGTCGCCGCCATGGGTGCGCCAGTAGGCGTCGCCGGGCCCGTGGATAGCATCCCTTCTTGCTTCGGCGAGTGCGGCGTATCACTCAAGATTTCTAACAGAGTCGTCACTCGACTTTTGTTATTTCCTGCTCTAAAAACATAAGAAACGAAAAAAAAAAATAGTAAAACACTGCCCCTGACCCCCATAAAATGTTTTGAGAAATGAGAGAAGTCTTCTTACTTTTAGTAACGTATTCTCTCAACGGGGCCTTCAGGCCGACCTGCTTGCCGACCAGCTCCTTGAGCTGATCTCTGGGCAGCTGGAGGATAGCGCCGAAGCTGTGGGGCGAGATGATCTTGGCGCAGCGCATGAAGCCTTCCAGAGCTGGGCTGGGTCCAAATCTTCTTCAAGATCAGCCGCGATAAGAGGGTCGTGGAGACGAACGCTTGCAAGGATTTGTATGTCTGGACGGCTTGGATCACCTGTTTCCACACCCAAAGTCAGGCAAATAAATCTCACCATCTCGCCATGTTATGTATTCTTAAAGTTGGTCAAAGAAAGGAGCTCTCACGGTTCTTAAGAAAAGGGTGGGAAGCGTCAGTTCGTCGACCACCTGTTGCATGAACGCGGCAAGGACCTCAGGCTTGAAGACCTCGGTCATGGAGAAGCAGAGGCCGATAGCTTCGATGGCCTGTTTGATCGAGTACTGGGCATCTTCGGATCGATGGATGAGGACGAGGAGTTCGACGGGGGGTGAGTAGTTCGGACTGTTTGACGCGGGGGGCGTTGGTGGAGACGGAGCCGAAGTTGCTCGGGGCTGCTGGATGATGGACTCGAGGACGGAGCGGACGAGGTTCTTCTCGTCCGGCTTGCCATTCAACAGCGTCAGGATCCGGGGTAAATGGTGCATGATCTCGCTCTTGCTCAGCTCCCCCATCATCGGAATAATGAAGCGTGGCGATAGATCGCTCGACTTGGACGCTAGGCTCTTGATCGCTTCTATCATCCCCGCTGGCGGCTTCCCCTTCTCGGTCAGGATCGATAGAATCCTTAGCACTAACGCCTCCGATCCCGCTTCGCAGTTTTGAATCAATGAGATGATCTTGGCATGCCGGCCTCCTAATGTCCGCACTAGTGGGTGATGAGCTCATTGACGGATTGTTGGACTTGGAGAGGCATCAGTGGATATGATCGGAACAAGCTGGTGAATGTTTTTCGGGGAGTCACAAACAAATAGATAAAAGCATAAGCAATTAAGCCCGAGATGATGACAAATATCAAGAAAAAGAAAAAGAAAAAAAAAAAAACTGAACTGATCAATCAAGTCGGATTCTTTGCAGAGAGGGCCAGCAACAATTCTAAATGTTGGACGACGACATCTTCCCGTTTTGACTTTACGAAGGCCGGATAGAATGACAGCGTTCTGAACTTTGGCGAATGAGACTGGAGGCTCTGGGCTCATTTCGCGGCCAGCAGCTTCCAGTTCGGTGGTCTCGCCGTCCTCCATCTCGACCTCCGTCGGCTGATCCACGAGTCCGGATTTGCTGGTTCCATCACCAGCAGCAGCAGCCCTAGCGTCCAAGATGTTGTTCTCGTTGTCATCTTCTTCATTTTTCTCCAACTTTTGAAGGAGTTGCACCGCGAAACTGACGACCCGCTCGCCCAGATGGTTCATCGTGTTGTTGGGCGAGACCCAGCTCTTGACAGACATGATCGCAGCGGTTCTGATTTGTCTTCGAGAATGGGTAGACAGTCCCAAGCAACACATCCAGGGTGCGATTCCGGAGCGTTGGGCGCATAGTGGTGAGATCTCGGAGTGTGGAAAAGGCAACGGTGATTTTGGTAGGATCTTGACACATCTGCTGTAAGCGCATCAGTTCCCTCTCCGAGATGAATGGGAGATCCAGCACAAATCCAGAAAGAAGAGGTCGCGTGGATTCAGGTTGCGTCGGATTCGAGCAAGCCGTGTTGTTCACGATGTAATCCAACGTCATCGCGAGCCACCGTTCATAGGGTGTCGAGTGCATCAAATCAGTGGGCCGATCAAATTGATGAGGGTCGGTGGGCTTGGCTAGCCACTCTTCCATCAACCATGCTCTAGCAAAGTGCATCCTGATTATACAAAAAACAAAAATCGATGGCATAAATATCAGCTTTCTTTCCTCCCCCCCTTTTTTTTGGTTTGAGGATAAATCTTTGCTTGACTCACCGATTCGGGAAATCAGCAATGACAAACTGGAAGAGGGATTGTCTTATGTCCTCTTTTCTCATTTCAATTTCTTCCACAGAACCAGTGCCACTGTCGGACATACCTCTGGTCACCAATCTTGATAGCAGCATGCTCCAAACGCCACTCTGGACCTTGCAACCTTCAACTAGGAGGCCGTTGGAGACGATACGATCTAGGGTCATTCTGATCATCAGCCTCCGACTGAGTTCACTAAGCTCGATGGGCAGGTCCGTTTGCCAAGTGTCGGGAAAGATCAACTTATCACCTTCCTCTGCCTCGCCCTCTTCGAGATCTGGATTGGGTTGCAAGACTAATTCTTCTTCGTCAATGCCTCCATCATCTTCCGGAGGTTCTTCTAATGCATTCATGTGTGAGGATTCAGAGGAGTGGTGCATGTACGTTTCCGTGTCGGCTTTAGAGGGAGAGTCTATTTCCATCTTGGGCCGAACGGGCGAGCCTGGTGGAAGGAAATGTGGACGATCGGGAGGGGGTGCTATGGCCATTTGGTGCGGCAGTTGCGTGTGATTTGAGAGTGTTTGAACCATAGGAGTTGGTTCATTTGACGCGTTAGTCCGCTCTCCAGTCACGCTACAAAGATATGCCTTGAGGAGGAGGTCAATCAGTTTCTCTCTCTCTCTGTCCATATAAACAAAGAACGGGGTATAGTATTTACATTGATGGCATTGTTCAACGCTTGGTCACTCAGGACTTGTAAGTTTGCGATGACCAGCTCGGCGACGAGTTCGAGCGGCAAGCTGGTGACATCGAAGCCGGGCAACTGATTGGTTGATACGATGGTGGGATGTATCTGGGGGGGAGGAGGCATGATTTCTTGAATGTCGGGACGTTGATCGAGTCGTGCACGTTTCTTGGCACCCATGGCCTCTTCCTTCCGGAGCCGTTTCCGTTCGCGTTCTTTTTCATTGAGCTCCTCGATTCGTTTGGTTTGATGTAGAAGTGCTTCCCTGATCTGTTGGGTGTAAGGCGATCCAGGCGTCGTCCGATCGAGGTGAGAGAGGGTGATCCGCAAGGTTTTTTCAATACCTTTCAGTTGCAGCACGCTGACCGTTCTTGATACGAGTGGGGAGTTGGATGGATTGTAATTTGCTAGTGAGACCATGATGATCGGTGATAGACTAGGTCGAAGGCGGACCAGTGAGCCCAATGAAACCACGATTGCGGCCACCAGTTCGGGTATTCTAAGAGGTAAAAAAAAAAAGGGGTCAATTGTGAGGAAATTAACAAGGATTGTGTTTATATAGAGAGGGAGACAGTACTTTGATTGAAACATTATCCGAGTCGATTCCTCGAGCAAGTTATTAGCTTCTTGTTCTAATTCTTTAGGTTTCAGATAGGGATGCTGTTGAGCGCTACTGCTGCTTCCACACATGACGATACTGGGGTCCTCGTTACGTTTCCTAGGATCAATGAGGCCGCGGGTACCGACCTGGATGACTCGCTGAACAAACTTGTTGGCGGCCAGTCTGATTCCCAGTGGGCTATTCTCATTCCTCCACAGACTGAGGATGGTGCCCTTGATTTGATTTGAGAGGCCCCATTGTTTTGAGTCATTCGTGGTGGTTGATTTGGTGCAGACGTGCTTGAATAGGATGGGATAGGCGGATGAGAATGCTTGGATGGCTAGTTTCTTGGTTTGGATTAGTTGCTGGTCTGAGGGGTCTTGGAGAGTGATGAGGCGGTGGATTGTTTCTGTTGACTGGAGTACAACTAGATGCAAATTTTTCGAGCAAGAAGATGAGTCAGCCAGACAGAACAGAAAGATATAGATTTTGGAGGGTGAGGCTGAAGGGACGCACTTTGGAGCCTCTGATCGGGGGAGAGGGCGGTTTTGGAGATGGCGAGTTGGATGATGGAGGCGATCCAGGGGCGGAAGCACAGCTGGTGGGTAGCGTTCCCTGCGATGAGGGCGAGCAGCGAGGGATATAGGATGGGTATGAATGCGGGGTTGAGGTCGAGCAGCTCGCGGAGTCTGCTGAGGGTGGAGCGCTGGGTGATCGAGCCCGGCGGCGCTGAGATGGCGGAGGAGAATAGCGCGAGACAGTCGTTCGGTGTTGCTGAGGGCGGCTTGCCTGCCAGTGCCATCGGATTCGAGTCGGTCGTTTCTTCGTTGATGTGGTTAAGTTTGAACTTTTTCGATGGGAATTGGGATGCGATCTGACTGTTGACCATCCACCACCTGCACCACCTCCAAATCCGAATCTGAATCCGAATCCGAATCCGAATCCGATGACAATTGAAAAAACAAACATGAGCGGGAGGGGGACTGTCAGCCGACTGTCACACAATCATCATCTCGCGTGCAAAAGTGGTTAATCATGCAGAAAAACCATCATCGTATGTAATACATATTTATGACATGCCTATAAAGAGTCAATATCCAGCAGTTCGCTCTGGTGTTCAATTCAGTTTGCACTCCTGGACTTGCCTCTTGGAAAAAATCATCCATTTCTTCAATCCTTTATTCACCTCAACATGTAAGAAAAGTGAATGTATCTTGCCATCCCAGATCAAGACCACATCTATACATTTTTTTTTTTCAGAATCAAAGTTGGAAGTTGGAACAACTGGCTCACAGGCTACACAATACCCAAAAGGGCTGGGAATAGAGACTTCATTCATGATAAAATTCATCACTTTAGCCTGGCTTCAGTCAAATGAGTGAATGGGTCCAGACAAGCAAAACTTAAAGTGAATTGGGGGCAGCTCCTGACCCAAAAATATGTCAAATTCAATGGATTGAGTGAATCTCAACTTGACTAGGATATGCTCAACCTATCCAAGTGTGTTGCAGGTAGTGATAAATTGACTTGGGCAGAAAAAACAAGTAAAGACTTCATAATCAATTTGAATCACATTAAGGATAAAGATTTTGGTCTTGCTGTTTCCCCTTACTTGAAATTGGGTGGAACAAAAAAATATGCTGGGTCATAATATTTATAATCTTCTGATGCATATCATCAAACTTGATGGGAAAACTATTACCATCATTCCTTATAGTAGTTTGAAAGTAACATTCCTGCTTAATGGCCAGTACATACTGGCATTGAGCACTGGCCATTGAGCGGGAGAGGTCCTCCTGCTTGATGGCCAGTAAATACTGGCCATCAAGCAGGAGAAGTCCTCCCACTTGATGGCCATTACAGTGCCGGACATCACTTCTGTGCTAGGCCCCTGGGGTGTCCCAAAGGTTTGAGCTGGAGGAATGTGTGGAAATTGGGGGTTTGAGGGGGAATTTGGGAAGTTTTGGGGGCAAAACAGAAAAAAGATGCCAGTTTGCAGTAGAAAATTGCAAAAAATAGAGGCACTCACTGCTCCAAAAAAAGAAGCTCATGTCAACAGAAATGATGCTGGAACTTTTTTTTCTTTTTAATTGTCTCCAGACATTTCTTCATGGGAATATTGCTCTCAAAACCAAATTTAAATGGATACTACGTAATGAAGATTGATTTTATACCCATAATGCACCCCCATAAGCCCATGTGTCACAAATCTGATTGACCAAAAAGTGGATCTTTTTTTTTGGGAAATGCCACTGACTTGAGGTACATCTTTTTGGAATCCTCTAACTCTGTAGAACTCAAAAATGTCACTTTGGTTTAATTTCAGTGACATGTGGAAACAATGAAACCTCCCAATTTTATTTCAATCTTGTGCAGGTGCGGGCTAGCACAGAAGTGACGTCCGGAACTGTACACCACGGCAAAAGAAAAAGTTTATGTGAACCTGTTTGTAACGTTTTTAATACAACGTTAAATCATGAGGTTCCCAAGGTTCACTCATCCATTTACCCACAAGACCAAGTTTTTGTTTGTGGGACAATGGTTTTTAGAGTCTCAATCTGACTGTGGGATTATCAAGAAGCAAAAAAAAAATAATGTGCTCCGAACGAACAAGCAAGAGAAAAATCCAACAGCGCTAAGTCGCTGGTTGGAAGGAGTTTTTTTTTTAAAAAAAGAAGTCAACAGGGTTAAGCCACTGAGGCTGTTTTCTCTTGAAACTTTGAGAAATCAAGGTTTCTCAGAAAAAAATGCTGGGTGCAAGAAAACAGGTCCAAATCACACAAATTGTGCCTCCCTTGTATCAATTGGATACAGTTGCGGACGTCATAAACCAGCACTGGATTTTGATGATGTCCGAAATCTTGGGGTAAAAAAAGGGAAAAAACCCAAAAAAGAGGGGCCAAAAAGGCACCAGAAGACACCACGAAAAATCAATTTTCCCCAGATGACAAGTGACATCAAGCCAGCTCCCACTTTCTACCTGGTAGCTACCCAGCGGAGTAGGTATGTATGTATATATTTGGCACAAAGGACACAAGAAGTCAAGTGCCGGAGGCCTACCCTTAGTCTATGTTGTATGGAGATACACAACAGCTATGCTGCATCCGGTCTTTGTACATATTTATGTATTTACATAGCACAACAAAAAATTATGCAATCACCCCAGATATATTTGAAATATTTTTGGGGGTGAATTTTAATTTTTTTTTCACAAAAAAAATAAAATCTTTTCTTTCTTTTCTTTCTTTTCTTTCTTTTCTTTCTTTTCTTTCTTTTCTTTCTTTTCTTTCTTTTCTTTCTTTTCTTTCTTTTCTTTCTTTTCTTTCTTTTCTTTCTTCAGCTCAACTGGAAGGTCAACCTGCATTCTGAGCTGGTAACAGCTCAGCTGGCAGGCCAGCCTGCATGCTGGTAACAGTGCAGCTGGCAGGCCAGCCTGCATGCTGGTAACAGTGCAGCTGGCAGGCCAGCCTGCATGCTGGTAACAGTGCAGCTGGAAGGCCAGCCTGCATGCTGGTAACAGTGCAGCTGGCAGGCCAGCCTGCATGCTGGTAACAGTGCAGCTGGCAGGCCAGCCTGCATGCTGGTAACAGTGCAGCTGGCAGGCCAGCCTGCATGCTGGTAACAGTGCAGCTGGCAGGCCAGCCTGCATGCTGGTAACAGCACAGCTGGCAGGCCAGCCTGCATGCTGGTAACAGTGCAGCTGGCAGGCCAGCCTGCATGCTGGTAACAGCTCAGCTGGCAGGCCAGCCTGCATGCTGGTAACAGCTCAGCTGGCAGGCCAGCCTGCATGCTGGTAACAGCTCAGCTGGCAGGCCAGCCTGCATGCTGAGCTGGTAAAAGCTCAGCTGGCAGGCCAGCCTGCATGCTGAGCTGGTAACAGCCCAGCTGGCAGGTCAATCTTCATACTGAGCTGGTAACAAGGATTCATCCCTCCAGACAGATCACCATGTACCCCAAGAGCTCCCCTTTCCCTCCCTTCCCCAGTCCATGTATCAGCCTCTCAGTTTCCCTCAAGCTTCAAGCCAGAAATCCTAACAGTATGAGCCTTGATTGAATGCAGATACACCTACGTAACCAAGTTGTTCCACCAGTTCCCTAGGGAAAACTTATCAAAGTTCAACTTCCTGCTTGTTCACCATGTTTTTCATGGTACCACAGACACAGGGAGTGGGACTTATGATTCAGCAGCCCAGCTTGGACTGAGAAAATCTGCAGGCTTTGGTGGTGACCGGCAAAAATGTAATCACCACCCATATCCCAGAGTTTTTAGCTGGTTTTTTTTTTTTTTTGGTTTTCAAAATTCAGAGATTGTATTGTGAGAAACAAAACTGTCTATCCAAAATTCTGGAAATCTGTCCTCCTCATGCCCCAAAATAATTGAATCTGACTTTCAAAAAGAAAGAAAAGAAAGAAAAGAACAAAAAGAAACAAAAGAAAGAAAAGAAAGAAAAGAAAGAAAAGAAAGAAAAGAAAGAAAAGAAAGAAAAGAAAGAAAAGAAAGAAAAGAAAGAAAAGAAAGAAAAGAAAGAAAAGAAAGAAAAGAAAGAAAAGAAAGAAAAGAAAGAAAAGAAAGAAAAGAAAGAAAAGAAAGAAAAGAAAGAAAAGAAAGAAAGGAAAGAAAGGAAAGAAAAGAAAGAAAAGAATGAAAAGAATGAAAAGAATGAAATGAATGAAAAGAATGAAATGAAAGAAAAGAAAGAAAAGAAAAGAAAGAAAAGAAAGAAAAGAAAGAAAAGAAAGAAAAGAAAGAAAAGAAAGAAAAGAGCAAAAAGAAAGAAATGAAACAAAAGAAAGAAATGAAAGAAAGGAAAGGAAAGAAATTATTTTTTTTTTTTTGAAAAAAATATTAAAATTCACCCCCAAAAATATTTCAAATATTCCTGGGGTGATTGCATAATTTTTTGTTGTGATAGACCTGCAAATGGCTCAGTTAGCTCAACCAGATTTTGGCAGAACTCAGAGCTCTCCAACACTTGAAGAGAGCCCAAGAGAACTGCACATCTCACTCACCAGAACAAACATCACACAGCTGAGTTGTCACCATCAGGTTTCCAAAGTAACAGCATCCCCAGCAAACTTGCTAATTGGGGGCCTGCGACCCCAGTTTAGCAAGTTAATCTGGGGTCCAGTGGTCCCGCCATTGGACTTGCCTACAGATACTCTTTGGCACCCAGGATCCCCCATGATGACCAGTCATCAAGGTGTGTACACCTCAATGACTGGTCATCAAGGTGTCCACACCTCAATGACTGGTCCATTGAGGTGTCCACACCTCAATGACTGGTCCATTGAGGTGTCCACACCTCGATGACTGGTCCATTGAGGTGTCCACACCTCGATGACTGGTCCATTGAGGTGTCCACACCTTGATGACTGGTCCATTGAGGTGTCCACACCTCGATGACTGGGCATGGAGGTGTACACACCTCAATGACCGGTCATTGAGGTGTGGACACCTCCATGACCAGTCATTGAGGTGGAAATTGAAATGGCTCCTCTCAATGACAGGCAGACTACTGGTCACCAAGAGGAGTTACTCCTCTCGATGAAAGGCAGAGTACCGGTCACCAAGAGGAGGAGCTCCTCTCAATGACCGGCACAGTACCGGTCACCGAGAGGAGTTACTCCTCTCAATGACCGGCACAGTACCGGTTACTGAGAGGAGGAGCTCCTCTCAATGACCAGCAGAGTAACGGTCACTGGGAGGAGGAGCTCTTCTCAATGACTGGCAGATTACCGATCACCGAGAGGAGTTACTCCTCTGGATGAACGTCAGAGTACCGGTCACCGAGAGGAGTTACTCCTCTCGATGACCGGCACGGTACCGGTCACCGAGAGGAGTTACTCCTCTCAATGACCGGCACGGTACCGGTCACCGAGAGGAGTTACTCCTCTCGATGACCAGCACGGTACTGGTCACCAAGAGGAGTTACTCCTCTTGATGACCGGCACGGTACCGGTCACCGAGAGGAGTTACTCCTCTTGATGAACGTCAGAGTACCGGTCACCAAGAGGAGTTACTCCTCTCGATGACCGGCACGGTACCGGTCACTGGGAGCAGGAGCTCCTCTTGATGACCGTCACAGTACCGGTCACTGGGAGGAGGAGCTCCTCTTGATGACTGGGACAGTACCAGTCACCAAGAAGAGTTACTCCTCTCAATGACCGGCACAGTACTGGTCACTGATAGGAAAAGCTCCTCTCAATGACCGGTCTGTACCGGTGTGGTAAGCCAACCCTGATTAAATAAAAGTTTTGAGGGGTTAATTGTGTGGAAAAAGGTACAGGTGGCCAAGGCTCAAGGGGGTTACAGGAATACATCAAGTACTCAGGCCCCAGACCAGGATCCAGCAAAACACAACACAATCACACACCTGTCACACACAACAACCCAACCACATTTCAACCAATATTTCCGCTAGCCCCCTTTGAATATTTTCTCTTCATTTAAGCCCTCTTTTCCTCTATAATTTTCCACATGTTCCATTGTATTCCATCAATCATAGTTCAGCCCCTTTCCTCTAGTATTTTCCACTATTATATTAATTCTATGATGTCATCATATTCCACCAACCACAACTCAGCCATTTTTACTCATCTTCTAGTCATTCCATTGTTCCATTTCCTTCCATGAACCACAAGTCAGCCATTCTTGCCTCCTCTAGTTGGTTTATACTCTCATCTTCTCATTCCCTCAACCACATTTTGGCCATTCCTCTATTTCCCTCCCAAAAGATATATAAAGAGCCTGTTTCCTCCCTCCTCATTCCTCTCACCATCAGATTGTCTACATCAGTACTCATCCCTGGTCACTACTCACTCAAGTAATATCATTAATTCTTACTATCAGCCTCCCTGGGTATATTACCTGGCTCTGCTAGAGGAGTTATTTACTTGCCACCTAAGACACAGTCTTACTATCAGCCTCCCTGGGTATAATTGGTTACCTGGCTCTGCTAGAAGATTAGTCACTCATCTTATTAAATAAATAAGTCTTACTATCAGCCTCCCTGGGTGCAATTGGGTACCTGGCTCTGCTAGAAGATCAGCATATCAACCATCATCTTAGACATATCTAAGCATCTTCACCAAGCCACACTATTCTTTAAGAGTCCATACTCTTATTCTTGTTCAACAAACTCTCCCAGCTATTACGAGAGGCAGCCCTTCAAGCACTCATCCCTCTCAAGCTCTATTCTACCACCTAGAGTAGTTCCACAAGTGGTGTCCCAACAGTGGCCTGAAGATCAACAGGTTTTAGTCACCAACTCACTACTTCAACTTACTCAATAAACTATACAACTCACCTTATAACATACACCATGTCACCAAGCAACAACAACAGAAGAAACTCTTTCCACGGTATGCCAAAAATCAACATGGCAGACCTGGAAATCCCTTCCTTTAAAAACTACAGAGATAACAAAAGTCCGGACTCTTCAGCATCTTCAATTCATCCTTTCAGTAATAGGGAATTCAACCAGCCCAACCCACCAAATACCCCAGAACCTGAACAGAAGAGCTTTCATCAGAATTATCAGAACTTTTATCAGCAACCTCCACCCCCAAATCCTACTACTCACTTCCTAGATCGTGTTATCCAACTTCCAGCCTACAATCCCACTCCTTTTGGTAGAAGAGTTATCAAGATCAAACCAACCAAGAAGGACCTATTCTTTGATGGCACCAACATGGATATTTTGGACTTTATTGCTGAACTGGAGAATGCCGCGGTCCAAGATGGAGCTCAAGCAGAGGATATAGCTACCCAAATTTCTTCCTTCATCAGAGATCAGAACCTGTTAAAAGAAATCAGAGACATGACTGGCAAGATCAATAATGATTGGGAACTCCTCAAATACCAGATGGTCCAAAGATGGGGAAAGATGATGCCCCTGATGAAGTACACTAGGGAAAGCCTGGACAACTTAATCTATAAGGCCAGGACAGAAGGAGGGATCAAGACCCTGAAGGTGTTTCAAGATTTCAGCACTAAGTTGGATACTATAGTCAACTATCTAGTTAGATGTAGACATATGGCTAGTGTGGAGGAAATTAGGCATTCAGTACTCAACTGTCTCACTCCAGAACTTCGCCTATCAGTCAACAAGGAGTTAATAAGAGAGAACCAAATGAACTTGGCCATTGATGGATCATATCTTCTTCCGCCATATCAAGTTATCATCAAGTACATCCATAAGGAACTCAAAACTCTCTCAATCCTACAGATGGAAGAGGAAGCCTTCAGTAAGGAAGTTCAGGAGAAGAATGTTAGCCAGAAGTCAGCTGTAAACAAAGCTCCTATTCCAGAAAAGGCTATTGAAGAGATCACCAAGACCCTGGCCAGTTGGAATGTCCAGAAGAAACCTTCCACTTTCTATCAGTCCAGCCATGTTCCCTATACCCCAGCCCAAAACACCAGACCCCCGGAATCCTTTTTCTGTCACTACTGTCACCTAAAAGGAAATTCAACAGGAAGGTGTAATTTGGCCAACCATGATGAAATTGAAGGCTTGATTAAGAGGGAAGGAGGACAAATAAAACTACCTGATGGAAGTGTTGTTCCCTTTGAAAGAAGTAGACCCTTTAAAACTGCGGTGGATCAATATTATGCCAAATCTAGTCAGCCAGGAATAATCAAAATACCCCCTGGATCAGAACTGAAGAAAGAAGAAAAGGTTCCTGAAGCACAGACCTCATTTGGAAAGCTGGAGGAATTAGAATTTGAGGACTCCACCAACTATGAGAGTGACGCCGCAAAAAGGACTAGGAAAGGGGAAGAGAAGGAGGAGTCAGAGAAGTCTGGAGAAAGGAACTCACCCTACAAGAGGGTCAGGAAGGAGAATGATCAAGTAATGGATGTGGACGATGAAGCTGAAAGAATTATGGAAATTGCCAGAAAGAATTATCCTGACCCAGAACCCACCAACACAGCACCTGAGGATCCATCCAAAAAGGTCCAGTTTAAGGATAGTGAAGAAGTCATCAAAAATCCCAAGGAAAAGGCCCCCAAGAAGACCATGTTGGAAAGGCCCCTAGCTAAGGAATTCCCAGACACAGAAGAAAAAGTGGTCAACAGAATGCTCATGGATGGAAGAATTGAACTCACTTATGGGGAAGTTTTTGCCATCTCTCATGGAGCTATAGAAGTATTCAAGAAGAGGACCAATCCCAGGAGAATCCCAATAAACTCTACTGAAATGGACATGGGTAAATCAGTGAATACAGCAGGAGCCAACTCAGATTCTGAAGATGAGGAGGAAGAGAACAGCAAGTCTCACCCAGCTCACTATGCCTGCCCTCTTGGATACATCAACATCAACATCAGCGGGAAACAATTAAAAGCCCTCCTGGATAATGGATCTATGGTAAATGTCCTATCAAGAGGATTAGCTTGTGGAATGGGGCTCATAGTAACAGAAAAGAGGATGAACCTGAAAGGGATAGGAGGCCACAAGAATGAAATTATAGGGATTGCAGAGAATGTACCAGTCAAAGTTGGTTCCATCACCAAACCAGTCCACTTCTGGATTTCTTCTGGGGATGTGCAGCCAATACTAGGGAAGCCTTTTCTAGTTTCAGCCTCAGCCACCATCAAGTTCCAAAAAGAAGGGGCAGAATCTCTTTCAATCAAGGACAAGGACAGAACTTATTTAGTACCCATTCTAATCCCTAAAAATCAAAAATGGGAAACCACCTTTCCAGTAAACAGTTCTTCAACCTCTAGTCATTTTTTGGCTTCTGGCACCTTCCGGAAGTAGAAAAATGGAGGGTGCCTAAAAATCAACCTTGGGACTGGCAGGTCAATGCTGCAAAATATAAATCAACTACCAAAAAAATTAGACCAGTAAATGAACCAATGCCTCAAAATCTGAACCCACCTTTATGTACACCTCCCCTTTCAAGAGATCCATATAGAACTCCCTTAACTCCTTTCCCTCCTGAATTCATTCCCACTCCAAAAATAACTGAAGAAAGGCTCAAAGTAGTGAACTTTGGCCCACCTGGTTGGCTATCAAAAGAAGAACTCAAGTTACTCAAACATGTTATCAAGCTCAGACAAGGAAGTTTGGCCTTCAGCGCTGAGGAAAGAGGACTTCTCAAACACACTTACGGAAAACCCTATATTATCCCAGTCATCAAACATGAACCATGGCAGCAGAGACCAATCCCTATTCCCACGGCTATCAAATCTGACTTTATAGAGCTGGTGAGAGAAAGAATCAAAACTGGCTTATATGAGCAATCCTTTTCATCCTACTCCAGCCCTGTGTTTTGTGTCAAAAAGCAAGATGGAAAACTCAGAGTGGTACATGACTTACAAAAATTAAACAAGGTCACCATTAAAGACTCAGGACTACCACCCAATCCTGAAGAACTCATTGAATCATTCACTGGAAGGGCCTGCTATGGGCTTGGTGATATAATGGGAGGATATGATGAAAGGGAATTAGCCCAGGAATCAAGGCCTCTGACAACTTTTGAAACACCCTTGGGAAGATTCCAACTCACAAGATTACCTCAAGGGGCCACTAATTCAGTTGCTGTTTACCAAGCCCAGATGATGTGGATCCTCCAAGAAGAAATACCCAATAACGTAGGAATCTTTATAGATGATGGAGGAATTAAAGGTCCAGAATCTGACTACAATCAAGAAACCCTGAAAGAAAACCCAGGAATCAGAAGATTTATTTGGGAATATGCTATCACCCTGGAAAGAATACTATTTAGAATTGAAGAAGCAGGACTCACCATATCCGGAAAGAAGTTTGCCTGCTGTGTTCCAGCCTTGGACCTAGTAGGACATGTAGTCTGCAAAGAAGGAAGGAAAATTGCCAAAAAACAGCTCAACAAAGTTGTAAGCTGGCCAGAACCAGAGAACCCAACACATGTCAGAGGATTCCTAGGAGTATGTGTCTATGTTAGAATGTTCATCCCAGGATTATCAAAACTGGCCTTACCTCTTAGAAAATTAACTTACAAGGATGCAGACTGGGAATGGAGCCAGAAGTGTCAAGAGGCATTTGAGAAGCTGAAGAAGATTGTTGGATATGATATAACTCTCAAGAAGCTGGACTACAATGAAGGAGCAGGAGAAATCAAGTTAGCCGTGGATTCAAGCTATATAGCAGCAGGGGCAGTATTAACTCAAGAGGATAAAGGAAAGGACAGGCCAGTCTTGTATGAATCCATAGTCTTTTCCCCAACAGAATCCAAATATTCCCAGTCCAAGCTGGAACTTTGTGGGGTAGCCAGAATTCTCAAAAAGCTTCAAATATACCTCTGGGGCCAGCACTTCAAGTTATTAGTAGATGCCAAGAGTCTGATAGAAATGATCAATTCACCCAGCCTTCCAAATGCTCCAATGACTAGATGGGTAGCATTTATTCAACTATTTTCCTTTGAACTGATCCACGTGCCTGGGAAGACCTTCACTATGCCTGATGGATTGTCCAGGAGACCCCCTGACCCAGAAGAAGAAGAAGCTGCAGACCTGGATGAAGATGAAAAGTGGATCCAGCCGCACCCAGGATTTGGAATCAAACAGACCAACACTGCAAATTTGGGGGTGGATAAGAATGGCCAAAACCTATGGGAAGGCCTCCAGTACTACTTGGAAACACTCAACAGACCTAAACAATGCTCTGACAAAATGTGGAGAGATATTAAGCATAAATCAGCCGCTTTCTTTATGTCTGATGGAAAACTGAAGAGAAGATGCAAGCCCTTTCCACAGATAGTAGTCATTTGTCCAGAACTCCAAAAGGCCATTCTGAAAGCACTTCATGAAGAAATGGGCCACAGATGGATGGATGAAACTTACAGAAGAACCAAACTACGATTCTGGTGGCCAAATATGAGGAGGATAGTTAAAAAATGGGTCCAATCCTGTCTTCCATGCCAACAAAGAAGTTCAGCAAAGCATGGAGAAATCAAATTAGCAACTGGAGCTCCAACAATCTTTGGAAGAGTCAGCATGGACACAATACACATCAAGGCAGGGAAGTGGAAATACCTTGTGGTGGCACGGGATGACCTTTCTGGATGGGTGGAGGCAGTTGGGATGGAAAAGATTAAGGCAGAAAGAGTGGCAGACTGGTTCCTGGAAAACTGGATATATAAATATGGATTACCCCTGAACGTGGTGGTGGATGGAGACCCAGAATTTGGACAAGAACTACAACAAGCACTAACCAAAGCTGGAACCAAAGTGAAAGTGACAACACCTTACTACCCTGAAGCTAATGGAATGATAGAAAGGGGCCATCAGCCACTAAAGGATGCTTTGTTCAAACTCTGTGAAAGTGATGGAAAGAAATGGTGTCACTACTTACCTTTGGTCTTGTTTGCAGACAGAATTTCCACCAAGAGGACCACCGGTTACAGTCCTTATGAGCTTGTTTTTGGCCAATCAGCTATACTTCCTGTGGATCTGGAACTAGAAACTTATTTAGGGACAGACTGGTCAGAAGTGACTTCAACAGAAGAATTATTAGTGGCAAGGACCCTTCAGATAGAAAAAAGAGAAGAAATCATTCAAGCTGCTTACAGGAAGATGAAGGGGTCTCGAGAAAAATCCTTGGAGGCTCAAAATAGCAAGAAAACAGTCAGAAAACCATTGGTGCCAGGGAGTTTGGTCTTGGCCTATAATAAAAGTTTGGACTCTCAATGGGGTAAGCTGTTTGAGAACCGTTGGAATGGCCCTTATAGGATTCAAGAACAAGAAAAAGGAGGGTCTTATGTGCTTCAAGAGTTGGATGGAACCTCACTCAAAAGGAGGTTTGCTGCCTCTCAGGTTAAACCATATTTCTCAATATCAGACTGAGTGGGGATTCATTTCAAGATTAGAGTGGGATTTTGGACAGAAAAATTCATACATTTTTGCTCTTTAAGAGAGACTTATTTTGGATTTTAAAACCATTCAATTATTCAGAGAAACTACTAATGCAAAAACACATCAAAAAACAAGAAAAATCAGTATAAAATCAAGAAATCAATTATACAACCATCAAGAAAACTATCAAAAAAAAAAAAAAAAAAAAAAAGTGGGACTCACACTCTGGTGAATTCAACCTCCTCAGCGGTAGCCAAGCATCCATCAAATATATTCATAATCTGAGCATACACTTGCTTGCCAGCCAAGGCTCTGTACTCCTTACAGGCCCCAGTAGAAGAAAGTGGGAAAGAACTTAAGGTCTTAAAGTAGTCTATTAAAGCTTTCTTTACATATAGTCTGGCCTCAACTACAGTAGATTTAAAAATAATCATGCCAGAGTCTTGGCTATTGCCATCTTCAACTATTAGTTAGGAAAGGAATAAGAAAATCCCAAATCAGTTCTAGGCACCTGACAAGAGTAAATAATCTTTTTCACTGACTTGGAGGCTCACGGCGCTCGGGGATGTCCGAAACCAGGATTGGTGAAGGAGATTTATAGGCGCGTAGGTGGCCGTCTTCTACCTGAGGCTGGCCAGTCGCATATCGGATATAAGATTGGAGCGCGAGGTCGGATACAGGCGGAATGGCGGGCAACTGGCTTGGAGTCGGAAAGATTGGCGCCGGGAAAGAACGCGGCGCGGTAACAGCAGCGTAAATTGGAGGAGCGCCCGGGTCGTTCAGGACGGGTACAGGAATATCCACTTCAATGGCGGTAGGAGGCTGGGTAGGAATAAGCCCAGGTGGGGCGGCTTGACAGAATTCCGGGAGTGGGAATGCGAGCGTTGCTGTTAATGGAAGAAGTACGAAGGCTAGGGTCGATAAGGTCGGTGGGCGCCACTTCATCGCTACTACCATTGAATATCTCAATGGGGTGGTCGGGGGCGCCCAACCCAATGCAATTAATGAAAGGAGCTTCATTGCTAGCAACGGGCGGTGAAGGCACACGAGGTGGCACACGTAAATAAAAGAAGCGGCCATTGTATTCTACTGCGCCGTTGGACATGGATTGGCGGATGTAAGGATGGAAAGAAGGGAAGGGCATGCTTGAAACGGATCGAGATTCCGGAGACAGGCTCTTTATGCGGTCTCAAGTCCGTCATCAAGCAAGGCCGCCCCAAGTAATAACAAAGGAGAGGCTCCTGCTTGCATTCATTGAGTAACGTCGGTCGGCAAAGCACAGTCAAGAAAGATAAAATCAGTCTGAACCGGCTTGCGTATGAAAGTATGCGTGATCGATCAACCACGCACACTCTCGTTGGGGAAGAACAGATGTGTTCTGCGTCACTAAGCCTGCCCTCTAATTAGCATCTACATCAACATGGGAAAAGCCCTCATTAAGCGTGTATGTACTCAAATAGTACTGGTCTGGAGTCGCACACCTCTATCGAACAGACTTCATCAAAATCAGCGCTGGTAACAAATTCTACCACCCCAGCGGTATGAACCACATGCATCTATGCGCGCAAGGAAGATCAAAGAAAACACACACACACTTACTATCAAAAAAAAAAAAAAAAAAGCAATACACAACAAATTTTTGAAAATTTCTTAGGAAGCATTAAATGTTAATAGAAAACCACTCACAAACATAAAATTTGGGGGTGGTTTTCTGACAACATTTCATCAAGTCAGACTCCAAGCAGACTTCTCCCAGATTCAACCTCTACTCCTCTCTCTCTCAGGATGGCCACTGGCCCCTCAGCAGGCAAAAAAAAAAATATGAACCTATCTAAACAAACAAAAAAAAAAAAAAACAATAGATCACATTCAAACTCTCACTTCCTCACTGGTTTTAACCTTTTGGTCCCCAGGATTTAATATTTTCTTCTCTCACTTCAAATAAAAACATTCACACAGATACAGGGTTGGCTTCTTTTCTTAGTCCAGATGATGGGGACATCATCCAATTTGGGGGTGGATGTGGTAAGCCAACCCTGATTAAATAAAAGTTTTGAGGGGTTAATTGTGTGGAAAAAGGTACAGGTGGCCAAGGCTCAAGGGGGTTACAGGAATACATCAAGTACTCAGGCCCCAGACCAGGATCCAGCAAAACACAACACAATCACACACCTGTCACACACAACAACCCAACCACATTTCAACCAATATTTCCGCTAGCCCCCTTTGAATATTTTCTCTTCATTTAAGCCCTCTTTTCCTCTATAATTTTCCACATGTTCCATTGTATTCCATCAATCATAGTTCAGCCCCTTTCCTCTAGTATTTTCCACTATTATATTAATTCTATGATGTCATCATATTCCACCAACCACAACTCAGCCATTTTTACTCATCTTCTAGTCATTCCATTGTTCCATTTCCTTCCATGAACCACAAGTCAGCCATTCTTGCCTCCTCTAGTTGGTTTATACTCTCATCTTCTCATTCCCTCAACCACATTTTGGCCATTCCTCTATTTCCCTCCCAAAAGATATATAAAGAGCCTGTTTCCTCCCTCCTCATTCCTCTCACCATCAGATTGTCTACATCAGTACTCATCCCTGGTCACTACTCACTCAAGTAATATCATTAATTCTTACTATCAGCCTCCCTGGGTATATTACCTGGCTCTGCTAGAGGAGTTATTTACTTGCCACCTAAGACACAGTCTTACTATCAGCCTCCCTGGGTATAATTGGTTACCTGGCTCTGCTAGAAGATTAGTCACTCATCTTATTAAATAAATAAGTCTTACTATCAGCCTCCCTGGGTGCAATTGGGTACCTGGCTCTGCTAGAAGATCAGCATATCAACCATCATCTTAGACATATCTAAGCATCTTCACCAAGCCACACTATTCTTTAAGAGTCCATACTCTTATTCTTGTTCAACAAACTCTCCCAGCTATTACGAGAGGCAGCCCTTCAAGCACTCATCCCTCTCAAGCTCTATTCTACCACCTAGAGTAGTTCCACACCGTTCATCAAGAGGAGCTTCTCCTCCCGTTGACCGGTAATGTATCGGTCATTGAAAGGAGTAACTCCTCTTGGTGGCCGGTCTGTACCGGTCATTGAGAGGAGCTTCTCCTCCCGGTGACCGGTACTGTGCCAGTCATCAAGAGGAGCTCCTCCTCTCAGTGACCGGTACTGTGCCGGTCATCGAGAGGAGCTCCTCCTCTCAGTGACGGGTACTGTGCTGGTCATTGAGAGGAGTTATTGGTGACCGGTACTGTACCGGTCGTCAAGAGGAGCTCCTCCTCTTGGTGACCGGTACTCTGCCTTTCATTAAGAGTAGTAACTCCTCTTGTTAACCAGTACTCTGCCGGTCATTGAGAGGAGCTCCTCCTCCCGGTGACTGGTACTGTGCTGGTTGTTGAGAGGAGCTCCTCCTCTCAATGACCACTGCTTGCCAGGCTGGTAGTACCAGCCCAGCGAGCGGGTCTACGCTTGCTGAGCTGGCAGTACATTGGCGAGCTGTGCTCACTAGCTTGGGTGACCTGGTGAGCAGTGCTTACTGAGCTGTCATGAGTTGTGGAACAAGCGGTGTTCACCCAGTTGTGTCAATGAGGAGTGCTCAGTGCTCACCGCAACTGAGGATGTGTTGCGCAGGTTGGAGTGCTGAGCTATCATGTACATAAATATGTATATGGCCTGTATGGCACAAAGGGGGTTGAGCTGAGCGACACACGGTAGTAGGTGTGGAGTAGCTCCAGAGCTGCAACAAAAGTTACATGATGTCACTTGATAGCAAGAGAAAATTGTTTTTTCGTGGTGAGAGGTCTACAATGGTGCTGCTAGCTCAAGGAAAGCCCAAATATGCGGTCTATTTATGATTTGTAAGGCTATTGGGGCCTAAACCCATGATTTTCTGATGCATAAACCCATACTTATGTGTTTAAGCATGGGTTTAGAGAGGTTTGTCCGAAATCCTGATGATAGAAAAATAAAAAAAAATAAAACTAGCCACCCAAATGCTTAGCGGCTATATTTTTGAACTCTACACATGCGTGCGAGTTCAAAAATGTAATGAAAATATGTGTATTCACACTTTGGCCCCCGGGGGAAGGCCCCGTGTCTCATTATTTTTTTGCAGGCAGGGCACTGCCGGTTTATGACGTCCGCAACTGTAGTCGACACCGTCTGCAGACGGGTGTGGTTTCTGCCGCAGCCACGCCCGGTGGTTTTCCAGTGGGACTCGTGCTGCTGCCAGAAACCTCAGCTGGAGGAAATTACATAAACACATGTGACAATCATATAAACATGCATGACATATAACACCATGGAGTAAGCATTTATATGACATGATGTTACATAGTGTTACATACCGTGGTTTTGGCCAGATGGATGACTTGCATGTACATAAAACACCGAGTTTAACTAAGCCTCTCCGAGGAGGCGCGAAGCGTCTCCAAAGGAGAGGCTTACCACTAAAGTCGCACGGGTGGCCTGAGAGCATTCGCTTTTTTGGCCTTTTTTTGCTGATTCACAGATTAAACACCTGTTAGAGCAAAATTGGTGAGGTTGCAATAAAAAAAAAAAAGAGGTCTTGTAGCCTGCCATGTTGGCTATTCTTTAAAAAAAATTTAAAGCCACAGCTATTTTTTTGCCCTCTTGCCGGTGTTTCTTGCAGAGTCATGCTTTTTGACGGGCAAAATGGCAAAAAGCCTGCAGAGGTTTATTCCGCATGGCCTTCGGATAGCCGGATCGCATCCGCTTTGAAGGGTTGGAAACGATTGAACAGTGCCATCTTTGTTGTCTAGCGGGTCTGACACATGATGGGAACACAGCCCCTGACAGCAGATCTATTGGTGCGATTATCCAATGCAGATCCAGGCGGATATGGCTGCTTTCCTTTTTTGTTATTAAAAATAGTAAGAGAATGAGAAGGGTTGGAGGGACATGGATTGTACTAGAAAAATCAGCATAACCAGGAGAACTTATGGGCCCAATGGCATGGACACTGGGTTAACCATGTGGTAGATATGGGCTGATAAGGGTTTCTGCCCAGCTGTTTGGTGGTTGCTCTCAGGCGGCGAGGGGGACTTTAGTCGTAAGTCCCTCCCTGCGGGAGGCGGCCCTCCGGGCCCCCCAAGCGGGGCACAGGGAGGGACTTAGTTAAGTTCGATAAAACACCAAGGATATTTTCAGCACAAGCCCCAATGGCAAAGAACCAGGAGGGCCACGGTCAGTGTTCTTTCTGTCCTTGTCTGTAGTACAGACTGGTTGGACACGGTTCTTTGACCCTGGAGGGTCCTTTGCTCCCCCAGCCTCTCCCAGAGAGAGTCGCGGCTTGCCCCAGAGTGACAAAAAGTTGGCCATCAAGAGAGTGCACTCTCCTGATGACTGACTGGCTGTCAGAATCATTCAGTAGCACTTTCTTGATGACCGGTTGGGCATCAAGAGAGTGTTGATGACCAATTGGGCATCAAGAGAGTGAAACAACCCTCTTCATGCAAAAATGGTTGGCCGGTCTGTTGATGGCAGGCCAACCAGTTGGTCATCAAGAGGCCGGTGATGCACTCTCTTGATGGCCAATCTGCCGGTTGGTTGGGCATCAAGAGAGTTTATTCACTCTCTTGATGGCCAACGAGTTGACATTACCGGTCATCAGGAAAGGGGCGACCATCACTATCTTGATGGCCAAAAAAATGGTTGGCCATCAAGAGACTGTATTCACCCTCTTGACAGCCAACCGGTTCAGGCATCAAGCAAGTGCATCACTCTCTTGATGCCCGGCCAACCCGTTGGTCATCCATCAAGAGAGTGAACAAACCCTCTTGATGCCCAACCAACCGGTTGGTTGGCCATCAAGAGAGTGAATAAACCCTTTTGATGTCCAACAAACCGGTTGGTTAGCCATCAAGAGAGTGTATTCACCCTCTTGACCGGTTGGTTGGGCATCAAGAGGTTTTGTTCACTCTCCTGATGGGCAACAGACTGGTTGGTTGGGAATCAAGAGAGTTTATTCACTCTCTTGATGGTTGGTTGGGCATCAAAAGGGTTTATTCACTCTCTTGATGGCCAACTGACCAGTTGGCAAGGCGTCAGGAGGGTTTGTTCACTCTCCTGATGGCTAACCGACTGGTTGGTTGGGCATCAAAAGGGTTTGTTCACTGTCTTGATGGCCAACCAATTGGTTGGTTGGTCATCAAGAGAGTGATGCACTTGCTTGATGCCTGAACTGGTTGGCTGTAAAGAGGGTGAATACACTCTCTTGATGGCCAACCATTTTTTTGGCCATCAAGATAGTGATGGTCGCCCCTTTCCTGATGACCGGTAATGTCAACTTGTTGGCCATCAAGAGAGTGAATAAACTCTCTTGATGCCCAACCAACCGGCAGATTGGCCATCAAGAGAGTGCATCACCGGCCTCTTGATGGCCAACTGGTTGGCCTGCCATCAACAGACCGGCCAACCATTTTTGCATGAAGAGGGTTGTTTCACTCTCTTGATGCCCAATTGGTCATCAACACTCTCTTGATGCCCAACCGGTCATCAAGAAAGTGCTACTGAATGATTCTGACAGCCAGTCAGTCATCAGGAGAGTGCACTCTCTTGATGGCCAACTTGTTGTCACTCTGGGGCAAGCCGCGACTCTCTCTGGGAGAGGCTGGGGGAGCAAAGGACCCTCCAGGGTCAAAGACCCGTGTCCAACCGGTCTGTACTACAGACAAGGACAGAAAGAACACTGACCGTTGCCCTCCTGGTTCTTTGCCATTGGGGCTTGTGCTGAAAATAGGGGGTTTCAAAGTTGGGGCAAGTCGACTTGCCTGCCAGTTGGCAAGTTGCCTTGCACGTTTTTTCTGACAAGCCGACTTGCCTGCATGCAGGCAAGTCAAACTGTTGTACACCCCTCTTTCAACATTTATAGTTTTTTCTCACTCATCACTCCATGGGAGCATTGCAGGGCAACTTGCCAAGTGGCAGGCAAGTCGGCTTGCCTCTACTTTGAGTCCCGCTAATATTCTTGGTGTTTTATGTACATGCAATTCATCCATCTTGCCGAAACCACGGTATGTAACACTATGTAACATCATGTCATATAAATGCTTACTCCATGGTGTTATATGTCATGCATGTTTATATGATTGTCACATTTTTTTATGTAATTTCCTCCAGCTGAGGTTTCTGGCAGCCACATGAGTTCCACTGTAAAACCACCGGGTGTGGCTGCAGCAGAAACCACACCCATTTGCAGACAGTGCAAGTGGTCAATGGAGGCACGGTCATGACCCGCAATATCAAGAGCGCGGGTTCGTCTCCTTTTTTTGCCTCAGCCAGCCTGCAAAACAGCCCAAGAATTCAACTTGTGGGCAACAACTTTTGCGTGCAAGAGTCAATTGGTTCAATTGAACCTACTGTTTTTACAGGTTTTTTTTTTTTGGTTTTCATAACGGGTCTGTTACCTCTTGAGAACTTCTGCACAAACTTTTGAAAAACGGTTTCCGCAGGGGCCCGGAGCCGACGTCCCCTGCTGATTGAATAGAAAACCTCCTCGTGCGGTTTTGAGAACCGCACAAAAACTTCCGTTTTTTGCCGTGGTGTACATACTCGCCATCAAGCAGGAGATCAAGTCCTCCCTCTGGAGGCTCACGTGCCTCTCCAATTGGAGAGGCTTATGTGAGCCGGCGGGCGGCCTCTCTGCTTGATGGCCAGTGCATACTGGCCATCGAGCCAAGAGCCCGCCGGACAGGCGTCCACACGCCATTTAAAGGTGTCCGGAGCCTGTTTGACGTGCAAGCACAGGCGTGCAGGTGTTCCACACCCGTACGGGAAGGCGTGCAGCCCCGCACGCTTGTTTTTTTGGCATTCGGGGGGGGGCGTGCGGCTTAGGAGGGCGGCCCGCGTACCGCCGGTACCGCGCATGCCAACACCCGCGCGGTGGTGCCGGGTGCCCTGTTTGGGCTGAAATTGGGACAGATACCCCCGATTGCCATCTTCAAAATATTGGTGCCAAACAAAGCCCAAGTTTATTACGTCATCGCCCAAGTCAATGTTCTGACAATGGAGGATGGGGAGGTTGACCAAACGTTGTGTTGCTCCTTTTGGAGCAACGTTTTGCAACCCTTGGCAAAGTTGTAACTGGATGTCGTTGGGGTCCTAGGTACATTGAGGGAAGGGTTACAGACATGGCGAGCCAACGTCCTGAAACCCATCCCTCAAACCTGGGAATGTTGATGGACCGTTCAGGTCATCCAGTCCACAACGTTCACAGGTAGTTGCTAGAACGTTGTGGGCAGAGGGTTGGCATGAAAATATGTATGTATAAACAAGTCAGCCACCCATTGCAGCTTGAACCCAGGACCTTGATGCCACTTGACTCATGTGCGCAGCTGACACTCCGGACATTTGGTGGTTGCATCCGACTGCTGCGACTGCATGTTGCAACTGGCACTTGGCCATCTGGTCTGCAACACCTTGTGCCACATTTGGTAAATATTGTGCAACAACTCATAACTTCATGCGACATGTCAGCCTAATGTCACCGCATTGAAAAAGAATACACCTAAGCAACCTTCAACATCAAAGACACCCGCCAATCAACTTCAAGCCATTGGTCTACGTAGGTGAGTAGATTTCTCTGTGCTTCCTCACCAACCGCTCCTGACCGCATTACCCAGCCGCTCTTCATATGATCCACCCCCTGGCACAAGTCATATTGACTTGTTGAACCATTTTTTCTGCATCATCCAAACAGTATTTCTACTTTTACAATCAATCCAATCACGCAATGGAACCAGATCCCTGGGGAAAATCCACAGCCAGCAACCAGAGTCAATTGACCATTTGACCCGGAATCATTCCCCCTGATGACCTCCAGGCACAGATCAATCAGATGGTCAAGGCCGCTGTGGAGGTTTCCCTCAAATCAATGCCCAAGGGCAAAAACGTTTCTTCCCGCTCCGATAAAAGCCAAACCCCAAGCTCTTCAAAACAGAAGGGCAAACAGAAGGTCCAAGTAAAGGCACCTCCAGCTAAGAAGACCCTGGTCACCACCAGTGCAAATCCCTCTGCCGCTATGTCTACCCCCAAGAGGTCCAATCAAGCCAAATCTGCCCCACCTGAAATCAGCTCATCTCTTGCAAAGAAGCCAACCAAGGTCCTCAAGTCAATCAAAGAGTCAATGGTGAAATTGCCGTTCCCAAAGCAAAACCCTCAACAAATGCAGACTGGCAACCACCCAACCAACTATACCAGCACTAAGGTACCTTTCTAGCCTGTTTTTTTGTTGGTTTGAAGCTAAAAACTAATCATAACATTTCTTATAGAACACTATGTTTATCCACATCAAGATGCTCTGGGGTCTTTTGAAGGCTGATTCTGTCCCCGAGCCTCCCAGTTTGCGCAATTTAAAAGAATTCTACTCACACTTTTCAAATGAGCAGCACATCAAAAAAGCTGCGCAAATGTCTTCACCAGCCATCATCAACCCGCAAGAGGTTGAACTGTTGAAAGACGCATGTGCAGGCCGGATTTGAAGTGGCAAGTCGTACTTACACGTGGGCGACAACTTCATCCAATATGCCAAGGGGCTCATGGCTCGCTTGGGTTCCAAATCTGGCGCCCCAACCTTGAGGAGGATGCATCAAGCCTATACAATTTGGCCTGTTGAATTGCTGCAATTACAACATTCCTGGAGCTTGCTAGATGCAAGGCATACGCTTACCTCAACATACTCATTGTGGCAGTAGACGATACGGCCTTTTTGATCCAGTGCTACAACCATTTTTTCCATTTCTTGACCTTCGATAAGTATAGAAAGGAGCAAAGAGAGGCAGGAAAGGTCCAGAGAGATGCCCTCCAGAAAAGCTGCCAAAAGGCTCGTGAACGAGTGAGTAATTCTTCTAGTGCTATTCATGCAGTTGCCAGTACTTGACTAACATGTTTGTTTACAGTTGGCTGCAAGTCAATTGGATTATGCCAGGGAGCAGAAGTTCCCCAAATGCTACCTGAAGATCATTCAACCTATCTCAGCACACAGCAATGATGAATGCCACCCATCTGGAACGTTTTCAATAATCAAGACGTTGCCATACCAATCTAAAAATGCCAGCTGGTTTTTCCGCCGCCTTGACATCTGCATGATGAGAGATGCCGAGCAAGATCATAAGAGTTGTCGCCGTGTTCAAAGATTGCCCTGGGAGCCTGTGATGTTGTCTTATACAACTGCGCCAAGAAAGCTTCCAATTGACTTTTACGACCCGTGTTGGTACAAAGAACTGTCACCTGCCTTGCAAGAAACCATACCTGACACAGAGAACATGGCTTTTCTCCCAAATGCCAGCGAGTCTCTGCTTCCAAAGAATTGACAACACCCCGATGAATCTGCCTCCGACAAGACGTTCACCTTGCTCTACTATGAAACGCTAGCTGAGCCATATGGGCTTGTGGGATCTCCAACGAGTGAGGACAAGGACAGTGGTGACGGCCAAAAAGAGGAGGATGGAAGCAAGGGAGAGGGAATTGACTTGGATGGGCCAAGTCCTGATGCCTCTGAAGACGAGGGATTTTATGAAGAAGGGGATGCCGGTGATCTCTACAAAGACTCTGAGGATGGTGAGGAGGGATCAGGAAATGGAGATTATGACGAGGACAGTGGTGACAATGATTATGACGGTGAGGATGATCAAGGCAAGGAATACAATGAAGAGTTTAATGAGGCGTATGAAGGGGGTGATGTTCATGAGTATAACGCTGCAGCAGGGTCCAGCCGCAGTGTCGCCAATCAGATGGAGGGTATTGAGGGAACTGGTGAGGTTTGGTGATCACTCTACGTCCTACCAGGGGAATTCCTCCATGATTTTCCATCCTCTCTCAAGTTTGCACATACCTCTTTGTGCCTTTCATCAAATGGAAAAGAAAAAAAAAGAAAAAAAAAATCAAAATCATAAACCAACAAAAAATATGAAAAAAGCACATAAAAAGTTCACAACAGAAAAGGACAAAAAATGATTCCCTATCAATTGTATTTCTCTACAATATATCAATTTCCCTCATTTTTTCTAGACTCAAACATAATCAGAATACCCCCAAAAAAATTAGCTTGGTGTTGTAAATAGTTTGTGATCTTTTGTCGTGGCAATAGTTTTTTTTTCATGTAGATATTTTTTGAAAAAAGTTTTTAAAAAAAAACTCCAAAAAAAACCACATGTTCACTCACAACAGGGGCATTGTTGACCCAAGGGCCTTGTGTGGACATCACAAAGGGGAGCAATGTGGATGGTGGTTGCATTACAATGTCTTTCAATATTTGCATAAGAGGGTGGTAAATGAAAACAACAGAGGAGATGGATGGGAACATTGGGAAAGGGGGGAAGGCGTATAAGGGGTTGGGGTGGGTGACCTCAGTAGAGTTGAGAGACAAGCTTGGGATGACATCAGATAATGGAACATTCAAAGTGGGGGGACTTCATGTGGCCCCAGCAAGGTCCAGAACAGATGATTGGTTGTGTGGTGTTAGAATGATCCCATTGTTTTGGATGCTGAAGGTGTTTTTTGGCAAGAATTGATATGCTGCTACAGATTTCACCTTGGATGGCGCCAGGAAAAATGTTTCATCTTTTTTTGAGCTGCCCTACCACTGCCTGCAATTGATACAGTGCAAACCAAAACCATGAAGTTGGAAGTTTGACCCTTTTAGGATACAAATCCACAATTGGAGCACAGAGGATGGCATGTTCCATTTTGCCCAAATGACTCTCGTACATATATTTGCTTCACCAACCCGTACTTCACCTTGTTCCCAACACATGCCACCACACAATTTTGGGGTTCCATTGGTGACACCCAAGTCGCTCCACACTCAAGTCCAAGAAGAGTATTTGCGTAACCAGAAAATTTCTTCCTTCCTCTTGGAAGTGGGAAGGTATCTTGGTGTACCTCCCCCGGATCTTTTGTCTTGATCCAGCTGAAGAGTATGTCGTAGATTGATGCGGAAAGGCAAATGGACCCAGCTGATCGTCTTGGTTTTTGCTCAACACAATTGTGGGGCTGGAACATCTCATCGTAACCTGGTTTCCCCATCATATGTTGTAAATGACAACCGCGAGTCATCATGGTCCCGTTCATCTGATCTGGAATTATGCCCAATATCAGCCAAAGCTCTCCTAAAAACAACGTTTAACCAGCAGACTTACCAATCAAGTTGTTGGTTTTGATCTTTTTCAGAAATCCAATCAGCCTTTCTCCAGGGAACTCCAAAAGGCAAATAAGAGGTCCCATTTGGCAAAACTGGTTGGGTGCGTGTAGCGCATAGTGGTGGTTTGGCAGCACTTTAACATTGTTGAAGAGTTCACCAATCAAGTCGCAATACTTCTTATAATTGGCTTCAAATTGCTTTATGTGGGTTTTGGTGATTGATCAGGAGCAGATAACGTTGTGACAAGAGACAAGGGCACCCATGTTCAGGAGAAACTTTGCAAGTTTTGATTGAGGCGCAATATTTCCAACCTCAATGACGTAGAGATCCAATATGATTAAGGGGACCACATACAAAAAAAGTGTGTACCACTGTGAGGCCTTCAGTCATCCATGGCATTCTTCACCAAGGTTTGACGGTAATCTCTCAATGCCATGGGGAAGTATTACCTCCTTCATGCTTTGACGAAAGCTTTCCTCATTGCTTTGAGAGAAGAAAGAACCATTTGGCCCAGCATCAAGGACAAGATCTGAGTTGTCATCATTGTCCGAGTCTTCATCCGCTGCTGAGAGATCATCCAAATACATCGCTAAGCTACTGGTGTCCCATCTAGCCCGCTTTCTTGATCAATTAGCAGCTGACCGCGCTTGCTTCTCAGAATTCTTCCTGGTGATAGACTTGAAGCCCCATCAATATCAAAAGTGCCCTTGGAGCACGCCTTCAAGCCAATTATGCATAACACCTAATACACAACTTTCATGAAAACCCCAGCAGCTAAGACGGTTAAGCTCCGACCATCTTGTTCCAGATAACTTGAGGAGTTCTGCCGATTTGTTTCTTGATTTCGCGTCTTTTGCCAATCTTGCCTCCATCAGAGTTTCCTTCTTTGTCCTGGGTGATCCACATTGCAAAAATTCAAGATCCTTCAAGGTATGTTTGCACCATGTACAAAAATATGTAGCCGAGTGAGATGCAAATCCTGCGACCCTCTTTACCGCCGGAGAATCACCAAGCAGGCACAACAATTTGATTTGCACCGTTTGACCACTTGGGTATTGATATGCTTCAATCTGCACGCCTGATTCTAGCTGAATTAATTTTTCAACAAACGGTTTTAGAAGGTGGTTGATGGTTTCTGTATCAGGCGAAAATGGGCCAGGTGTGATTCCCGCAAGGCACAGGTGCGAGACTTTGTTGCAAATCTGAGGAGGAAGATTGAGCAATGAAAATGCAAAAACACCACTAGATTCAATACTACCCCCCAATCTTGTTTCCTTGAGGGTTGAACCAATCAACAAATAGAGATAAAGCTAGGTCTAAGGAATTGGAATTGGATGAACGGTCAAACAGATTTTTGAAGGCAGACCCATGCTGAATGTTGGTTAGATGCGTGGAATTCATTAAATGGTTAGCCCATTCATTGATTGCATCCTCAGTTTCTGGTTTCAAGAGGATCCGCAATATCCAGGCCAAAATCAATTGGGAGACAAAGTAACACGTTGGAACTCCAACTAATGCAGAGCGGGGATTTTTAGTTGCCTCTCTTGAAGGATATTGACCAAGGTCTTTGGTTCCATGGTAGGTGAAGAATTTTTGATAAAATTTCTGAGAACCAAAAACGGGCTGAAACAAAAAACAAGGATCAGAAAATTAGAAAAGAAAAAAAACCATGATAAAAAAAGAAGAAAGAAAGAAAAGATGAAAGAAAGGAAAAAAGGCATACCACTAAAGATGGAAATAGGTATGAAGTAGGAAGAAGTCTTTTTTGAGAGCAAAGTAAGAAGAGAAGGAGATCTGATAAGAAGCACTGAGAAAATAAACAACAAGAAATAAAAGAAAAGAAAAGAAAGATTAGTGATTTCCTCAACAAACAACACAGACACAAACAAAGAGACAAGGAGAAGAAGAAAAAGATAAAAAAGAGAAATAACAGACAACACGTTGGAGAGATGTGATGAAGTAGAGAAGCAGCCTGACTGGGGATCTTGACAAGGGTCAAGATCAAACTTTGAGGAGTGAAGCGAATCGGGTATGTTAGATGAGTGAGAGGAGAAGAAGGGGAATGATGAACTTGGGAGACATTACAGAGCAGGTCTTGAGTGGTAATCTTGAGTCTTGAATCTTGCGAGTCAAATCTTGATCGAGTAGTTGGACTAGAAAGCTTGTCGAGTCTGAGGAGCAAGAGACAGGCACCGGTTCCTGATTGTTGTTGCTGGCAAGATAAACCTAACAGGTGGTGATTGTTTTTCTCGCTAAGCTGCGGAGAGGACAGCAAGCACATGTCACAAACTTGAAAGGCAGGAGAGGCGCAAGTGTGGAGCGTGACAGAGGAGAGTGTCAAAAATTCAACAGTAGGAGCGCCTGTATTTGAAGAGTTCTTGACCGCAGGAATCCTTGTCTGGAAAAGGGATGTTTGTGCAGTAGTCGGGTGCGTTTCGAGTTTCATCTAGATAGAAGCATGAGCAGCAGCAAATAGTCTTTGTGAGAGTTGGATTAATGTTGGCTTTGATGATCATAGTACGAGGGTCACGAGGCATTCTGCAGAGTTGATGAATTGGGGCGTGTTTTTTTTTGGATTCCTTGAGAATGTTAAAAAGCAGAGTAGTTGCTGTTTTACAATTTTCACAGCTTATACCACATAATAAGTGGAGCCAACATATGAAAAAAATGATAGATACTGCTGTGGGAGTCAGAATTCTCATCTCTAGAAGAACTGCAAGGAAGAACTCACTCATCAAGAAGCTTTTCTCCATTGTATCTGGCCCTTCAAACACGGAATAATTGGATGAACTAGAAGATACAACACTGGATTCTGTGACAGTTGAGTCATTGATTTTGAATTTCTCCATAGCTGAAGTGTTGCAATCTTGAAGCTGATGTTGCTGTATAGTTCGACGAGCCAGATATTTTCCATGGCAATTGGTGTTGGTATTGGGATCAAAGAACGTATGGGATACACATTTTGAGCAGGTGCATAGATATTTGTTATGACTTGACGGTGGCATTTGGATAGCTGGTGAGTTGGCTGTGTCGTGATAGAGAGTTAGGATGGGTGCCTTGATTGGCAATACCAGTTGGGAGGGCGTGAGGAAGGTGATGGATTGGGCGGAGAAGTGGTGGAGGTGTCGCAGCAAACCACGAGGTGTCGCATGAGGCGTCCAACCTGTCGCAGCTTTGGAACTTGCTGCGGATGTCGCACTCAGGCGGCACCCCGCGGGCAGCGACCGCAGTCGCAGCAAGCCAATGCGACAGTCAATTGTCCGTAGTGTGATGGATTTGCCGCTGGGACATGCCAGATTAGATTGCTGACTGGATTCTTTCAATATGTTGAACAATCCAATCAAAGCTTGCACCACTTTTTTTACTTTCCTCTTTTTTATTTGTTCAAGTCTGTAACTTTCTTTTTTCTTTATTCTTTTTCTTGCTACCAAATTTCTGAAGCGTTCAAGGACATGTCTTTTGGATGAACCAACTTTGTAGTTGAAAAAAAAACCCACTCTGGAACGTTGGCAAAACGTTACAGCCAACGTCCTACAGCTCATGATCTCTGTGTCGTTCTGGGAACAGGACGCAAGAGGGCCACCGTACCCTTGACGTTATCAAGCTACCGTTGAGAGGACGGAAGGAAAAAGAGTGCCCGTCCAATCAACGACCAAGAGGGAATTGACCTCTGAACGGTGTTGAAACCGCTCAGAGGACGTTCACGTTCCCCAAACGGCTGCTCTCACCCCACCTGTCCCCTCAACGCGCGTCATCTCGTTGAGGGGACCCTTCCGTCAAATGAACAGAGGGGCTGCAAACCACCCTGGTTTGCCAAGACGTTGTGGGATTCTTTCCATCAAGAAAGTGGATCCCATACACCACCGGGCCACATTTTTTGATTGGTTCAGGTTGGTCAACTGGTGGGGGTTTTCCACACCTCCCTCCCACCGTCTTAACGGTGGCTTGACAGTGGGGTCGCAGGATCGTTGGAACGAGCCTGGTTCCACCGTCGGGACTGTTGCGACGATGTTTCGACAGATTTCCAACGGTGGCCCTGACTGTTTGGTTGGACCACCGTCTGGAGAGCGATGGTTTACCAGTGGGCGTCCCGCCGTTGGATCAGGGTAGGCGCCAAACCGCCACCGTTGGTTCACTGCTGGATGGCAGGCTGTTCCACCGTCAGCCTCACCTCAACTCCCCACGCTCACCCAACCAGAGGGTACTGCGTTGGATTAACGGTGGGCTGGCAGTTTTTTTTTTTTTTGACACGAGTTTTTCCATGCCACTTTCACGCCTAGAAAGAGGCTACACATAAAACAAAAGGCAAAAAAAAATCCAAAAGAAAAATGACTTGTACATTTTTTCTCCGAAAATATTTGCTACAGTGAGTTTCAGTACTTGAAGGCTGCCATGACTGGTAAGAATCCCATGGCATAACGGTATCATGGTGAGATCACCTACTGGTGAATACCAGAAGGTTGATGGGTCAAGCCACTGGCCGTTCTGTTTTTCGCGTTGGGTGCCGTCAGTAGGCAACACCGACGTTGGTCCACCATGTGCAATGTTCCCAACGGTGGACTGACGTGGATTAGAGGTGGAGCTTCGTTGGGTGATCGCAGGATGGCGGTCAGTCCACCCATTATGCAACGGTGCCCGTTTTGGTAGTGACCTCATAACGCTAGTCCATCGGCGGTCACCAAGCCAATTCCACTGGTCAGACCAACGCTCCCTGAGCTGGTCGGACGAACGGCCGTTTGGCCCGGTGGTGTAACGTCCCAGCATCTGCAGCAGCATACAAACGTTGCCGCGGTTGCTGGGACGGTTTTCTGACCCAAATGTTGAGGGAACGAAATCAAATCCCTCGATCGCTCCTGTGGTGTACAAACACAGATGTATGGAATTTGTGTTGGAAGATCTTTCGGAATCCACAAATGCACTTTCCATAATCACATCCACTCATCATCATGTGTTGTGTGAGGTTGCAGGATGTTTATGAAAGTTGGACATCCACTGTCATCCAGTCAACTTGAGCTCAGTGTGTGAAGTCGCGGTGGTGTAGCTGCCTTCAACTCTAGTTGTGCTAGAGAAAAAGGCGACTTTGCTGCCGCCCAATATGAGTGTCTCAAACCCTGTTGAACTAACCAGCATTAATATGCCAGAATCTTCATGTTTTTCTCCCTTGTTGCAAATTGACTTTCACTTGTGTATTTTATTCAGGTCCACATGCTTATGGTACTAAAGCTCACCTCTTCTTCATCAGTTGTTCAGTTTTCATTGTGTATTCCATTTTGCAACTCAATCCCATTCTTTACAAGAATTTTTTTTGATTCTATCTTAACTCCTTGCACTTTGGAAAAGCTTTCTCCCGCTGTATTTTCATTGAGATGGGGAAGATGTCTGTTCATTTTTCTTGGGGGTGTGTGTTTTCAGGTTTTGCTGGTTTTGGGAGGGAATGGTAAGCTGAATTAGCAAGTTTAGAATCCCAGCAGGCATTCTTTAATTATCAAACCAACCAAAAAATCCCACTTTTTAGATATCTACCCCTGGCTTGCACGCCATCAGCAACAGCAAGTCCTGACAAGCAGACTGCATCAGAAGGGATGATGGTGGGACTTGACGCAGACACAAGCGTCGTGACTGGCTGGGCGGCCGGCGCCAGTCGTGGCCCAAGGACTTGGATTCAACCAAGACGGACATTCACAGAGTGATGAGCCCACTGTGGGGGCAGGTGGTGGGAGAGAGAGAGAGAGAGAAAGAGAGAGATGGGATTGGAACTTGAGTTGTGGGGTATTAGTGCACACCAAATTCAAGACAACGTCTTATGCCTATCACAAATGATGGTCTGCTGCGATTACAGCAAGTAAAATCGGGACCAGTGTCTCCCAACCTGGCTGGCAACAACGCCTTTATCAAAATGGCATATCAAGGCAGGATATGGGCGCGACGATGAACTGAGCAGGGTTCAAACATTACGTTAAGGCCTGGTTGGTGTTGCAACTGGCTCTGCTCAGGATCATGAGCCTTGAATGAAAGTTGATGAGGTTGCTCAATCTATAGTCAAATAAAATGCAATCTCATTGCGCTCTTCAGGTCCATCCTTAAAGATCCTCGCAGTTTTATGTATGGAAACATGTTCCCACTTCAACTCCGCCTACACACAAGGCAGCTGAGGAGAGCTGAGGAGGCGGTATAAGCCTACGCTCACCACCTTCTGAACAACCCAGATTGATTTTAATTGTTGAGATGCCTGTGACTCATCTTTCAGCTGCAAAAGGACAAGCAAGTAGCTAGCACCTTGTACAAGTCTTGGGCATTACAGAAGGCTAATTACGTCCTTTCACAGTTGTGATTTTTCAGCGCCAGCTGAGTTCCAATTGTTTACACGAGAGGAAAGATTGTATTGCTTTGTCACATTGTCATGTATGGAAATGAAAAAGAAACAACCTTACTGTGAGAGAAAAACACAGATGATATAAACCTATAGAAACTGAAGAGCGCGTAGAAATGATGGACAATTAAATCAGTTTGTTTTGATATGTAATGATGATATATCAATAATTCAAACTGAAATCAAATAATGAGCATGTCAGTGAGGGGCGCATTGAGTGATGTACTTCAGAAAAACTATAGAGGAACTTACTCGATTGAGTTCCATACATCAGTCGCAGAAGAAATTCGATTTCGTGGGCTGATTTCCCCTCCTTAATCCATTCTTTAACCGTGTTCATCCGATCCTCTTTTTCTTTTTGAGCTTTTTCAAATTGATCCTTCTCAAATTTGAATCGATCGCGTTCCAATTGTAATCGATCTTTCACTTCCTGCCGTTGATCTTCGTATTTTTGCTTCTCCCAGTCCAGCAAATCTTTGTGGACTCGGCTTTTTTCTTCTTTCTCGTCTGCTTTGTCTTTTTCGTCTTTTTCTGCTTGTTCTTGAACTGCGGGATCGAGAACTTCATTTTGCACATCTGCTTCTACGATAGTCTCAAGCGCATCCTCAGTCGCTTCCTTGTCTCCGTCAACGCTTCCCCCTATTCCCGGAAAAAAATTGGGGTAAGTCGCCAAACGTTGACTGTCAGGCAGGGCGGACTTCTTGGCTTACCGGCTTGATCAGAAGCTTGAACTGCATCAAAATCCCTTGTCAGTTCTTCCTGGAAATGATCCACCTCTATGATTTTGCCGGCCTTCTCGTCGCCATGTGTCAGCTCGTCCTGGGGCACTGGTTTGGCATAGATATCTTCTACATCTGCCACGTCTCTCAAAATCTCGTCGCCCGCCATTTGTTTTTGGATTCGGCCGTCTTGGCTGGTGAAGAGCTTGATCTTGCGCGCTGAGTTTTCTGAAAACTTGACTAATTTTGAAAGCTCATTCGCTCCATCGTGCATCGAAGAATTCTTGGGCATCAAGAATGAATGTTGACCCTAGAGTGCACAAATTCATCAGAACAGGTGGTTCATGATTCTCGCAATAAATACTCTCAGAAAAATAGGAACATACTTTTTCCCGGTGGTGAGCACCAGTCCACGCGACTTTAACATTGCGCTTCGTTTCGATCTCCACGATGCTCATGTCCAACCGTTCATAGAATAAAACGTTGCTCGGGGCCTTGTCATCCGACAACTGGATCATGTCAGCTACGGTACCCGGTGCAAATGCACGGTAGATCACGTTCTTGGGGTTCCCTTGGTGACTGTTAGTGAATCGGAGTTTCATGGGATCGTGCTGCAGCCGTTCTCCCACCCGAGTGGCCATCTGATCATACGTCAACTTCTTGCTCAGAAGTAGATCGAACTCAACCGACTTCGCCATGTTGTCGTCATAACGCGGTTTGAATTGAATGAGAACCCGATTGGCGAGAAAGTCGTAGAACGCCACCGGGTCAAGATAAAGTTGCCGTCCTTTCAGCTCGGCAAATCTTTTTGAGGCACACAAATGGGAGAATATAGTCATTATGATTGGCAATTATCACCGAGAGAGGACTAATTTAGACTAACCCTTTATCTGAGGGCTCGATCTGAAAGCAAATGATGTCTCCGTCCTGGATTTCACTTTGCAGAAACGTGGCTTTGGGTTTCATCGGATCAATCCTTCCAGGCTTAATTTCCTGTCAAACGGAAAATTGAGTTCAAAGAAGTAGTAATTAGATGCCCTACACATATGAGACTCAGACGCATAATTGAAATGGAAAAGAGCACACGGACCTCGTAAAGCTTCAGAGACGTGTTTTTGGGGAAGTACATGCGGGCATTGATCAGAGGGATGACCTCCCCCACCCTTGCATTCTGGTGGACATAAAAGTGACCAACGCCAGTTAGTGTCTGATCTGAAAAGTTGAAATACTTGACGAAGATCATCAGATGTTTTTCCTTGGATTTTCGAGGCTTTGCTTCGTGCGCTGGATCGAGAACTTCGAGATAAAGCTTGAGGTCTTGAGCTTTCGATGCCATCTTGTCACGCACAACCTCCATCGCTGCAACAAATAGCCGTAAGGTCAATTCGGGTAAGAAAAAACTCTTTCGGGACAACGCACCACAACTTACTGAGTTTGGGATCATGTTCTGGTACAACAGTATCGGGCCGCACTGTCTTGTTTTGGCGCTTGACCAATACCCAAAGGCGGATCTGATTGAGCTGGTAGCCGAGGTCCTGAGCAAGCTTAGACTTGAAGTCTTGGAAAGTTTGTTGCCTGGCTACTTGGAAGGTCGGAAGGTCGGAGGGAGGTATCGTCCTGTCATTAAACAGCGCCAGATCGAACCCTTGATGTGCTCGGAAAGTTTTATCGGTAATAATCTGTGGAAATGTTCATTTATCAACGACTCGTTAACAAAGTGGCCGAACTGCTTGAATGGCTCTTGAAAAATACCTTGGCGTTAAAGTGAAGCTGCATCTCTTTCTTCTCCCTTTTTTTCTTGTCGTGCTCTCTCTGCTCCCTCTCCAGTCGAGATTCTTAACCAGGTTGACACCTAAAGCGTGAGCAACACAAGCATGAAACAAGGCTTGGGTGGGTAGCAAGATCCCAAAAAAAACTTACCAAGATGAGCAGGTGTGTCTGCCTGAGTGATGCAAAGAACTCTGACGTAGGCAGTGATGATGGTCTCATCATTTTCTATGATAGGCTTGACGCGTGAATCGGCAGGACTGGACAGCTTCCGTAGCTCGACAAACTTTGTGAACCCCCAATCAGGTTCGTGTTTAGTAAATTGATGCTGCGCCTCTGGGAGATGAGGATGCGTTGTATCAGAAAAGAAAGAGAACTCGCCAGCTGCAGGGGAAGCAGCGTTTAGAGTGCAAGCCGTGCTTACGAGACTGAATGTAACACGTTCCGTCGTGCGGGTTCGAAATTGCCAGGGCAAACTGCGCGTAGACGCGCCAGCCTTCAGGCTGCTTTTTAGAATCCTCGTAATTTAAGTAAATTGAAACCATCTCGCTTGCTTGTCTATTGGAGTTGCCTTGAGGGAAGAGGAGAATGTTCCTAAAAAATCTCAAGGTGATTTATTAGGGCAGGTCGAGTATACATACATGAAAAGCATCCAAGACATGAATGTGGTGGAATGAGTGCCTACCATTCATGACCACCAACAGTGAATGTATCACTTGTTACACGTTTTGGTAATCCAGTATAGTTAGGTATTCTCCAACTATATTTTTTGAAGTCTTTTACAGATATTTTGAGATCAGACAGATGCTCGGCTGCAAAGGCCTGGGCTATGATCAATCAATTTAATGATAGTCAGTTCCCATCACAGCAACTACGAGATAAGAGAAAAAATTAGAAAAAAAAGGACGCAAACGATCATCAACGGAGACAGCCTCGAGTTCAAGAGTGGGTGAAGCCATCGAGTCAGGAATGGGATTGGAGGGAGTTTTGAGGGGATCCTACTCAAGAATGGAACGGCTTCCGGAAGAATCCTTGTGGTACATGCACAAACAAGGGGATTTCAGCATCTGCCCGTGGGAACTAGCTTCAACACGGAAGTTAAATAAAGGGCAGAGGAAGCAAGTGACGTAAAACGAGCAGAGGTCCGTTGAAGGGGACCCGGACGGTGGACCATTTCTTTTTTGTAATGTGTTTCATAAAAAAGCTTGGATCGATTTTTTTTGCACCAAGTATACTTCGAAACTTTAAAATATTTTTTAACTTTACTTTTTTTATAACTTTAAAATTTCTGATGCTTAATTCTTCAGGCAGCCTCAGGCCGACCAGGGCCGACCCTGGCCGACCCCACCACGATGCCGAACGCAATGGCATCGCATTTTAATCTGCTGCAACAAGCAAACCCAAGGCTCAAGCACATGAGACATTCGAGAGTGAGCCCATGAAACATTTGAGAGTGAGCGCATGAAGAGATTCGAGATTGAGTATGCAAAAGATTCTGCCCTGTGGCGAAGCAAATTCCCAACAGGTCACCAATCAAGCGATACAGCAGATTTGGAGAAGAATGGCATCCTGGTTCCTCATCACCACAACAAACCTTTAGATTGTGTGAGTTTGATGAGACACAGTGTTGGTTTTTATGATATTTATTTCAGCTGTTTCATGCCCAACGGTCAGGAGACACTGATCAGAAAGACAAATCAGAAGAATGTTTGAGGAAACCAAAAGCCAAAAAAAAAAAAAAAAATGAGCCCCGCGATTTCACAATGTGAATGTTATTACTTGCAAGCCTTTTTAGCGTTGAAGTTATGCTGATTATTTTTGAATTATGTTCACTTCGTCTGATCCCTCGGAGAGCAGCCAAGTCATCAAGTGACTTACTCCTTCCGGTAGCGAGAGGCGGTGAATTTTCAGATATGTGTCAGGAATACACCCCGCCGCGATTCTGCGTTTTGGGGATGAACTTCATGTGCCAAACCGAGAATCCGGCAGTCTTTCGAGACGCAAGGAGTCCGCCCCGAGGTCGGACAAGGTTCACCGACGAACACTAGCGTTAGGAATAGGTGAGATCCACGTGTCGTACCTCACCAAAGTGTTACTGGTATAGAGTGCGGACTCGGTGACCATCGTGCTGTAGGATTTGAGATAGAGGCATGCGATTGGGTTAGTTCGTGTTTCCACCGCTCTCCAAAATCGTAGAAGGGATCAGGGAATGAGATCAGAGGAGAAGAATCCCAGTTGATTGGCTGGGACTTCACGTGCTTGGATCTTGTCACCACCTGAGAAACAGGTTCATGGGATTGACAGATTGATTATTTGATACACGGTCTCATCATCGATTGTAAAATCAAAACAACGTATGTAGGGTGTTAGAAATAATGTTAAGATGAAGATTCTTACGCGGTGAGGTTCGGTAAGACGCCGCTTGATTCTTTTGTGATTAGTCCGACTAGGAGAGCTGGTGGATGACTTGTGGCGAAAATTGATTGGAGGCATAAATACATACCGCACCGCTTGGGGAGTCGGGACCGCCGACTTGGGCCGGGGCCCGCTGGCTGCCTGGTATTGCTACATATACCGGAGCGAATCAAGCGATATACTCGGCTGCGCAGCTGCGGATGGCCGATACTCACCAAGCCCTAACCTATTCTCCGCCCGCAAGGCTCGTGCAAGGCTTACTACCGCTTGGCACATTCCAGCATCGCGGCCGGTCATCCCCATCCTCAAGCAAAATGCCAACTCGGTTCTCGAACACTCGCAAGCACCGTGGTCACGTCTCAGCCGGTCACGGTCGAGTCGGCAAGCACCGCAAACATCCCGGTGGTCGTGGTCTTGCCGGTGGACAACATCACCACCGAACCAGTCTGTCTCCATCCTCAACAATATCCCCCCAGACATATCACTCATGGATGCAAATTATTATTGACCTGGACGCCCGCCTGTTCGCACTTGTCACATCCTTTCTCTAGATTTTGATAAGTACCATTATGGTTACTTCGGAAAGGTCGGAATGAGGTATTTCCACAAGACGAAGAACCAATTCTGGCAGCCGGTCATCAACGTCGACAAGCTTGTCGTAAGCACATCCGTCTCTGATCTGACCTTGAAATCCTCCATGGGCATAGTCGAACTCTGTTCAGACCAACTAACTACTTATTCGTATCTATCTATCGTGACAGTCATTGCTCCCCGAAGGTCAGCGGAAGCCACAGGGCGACAAAGTTCCCGTCATCGACACCACCGCCCACGGTTACGGAAAGGTCCTCGCTAAGGGCCGACTGCCTTCAACTCCTTTCATCGTCAAAGCACGATTTGTTTCCAAGAGGGCCGAGGAAAAAATCAAGGTAGGAGAATGGCTTGCTTATTTATTTTCCAGCTAATTAACTGACGCTCGTTTATTGACTATCCCCTTCGATCGCCCTCCCGCCCCGTCTCTTCTTGTAATCTCCCCTCTCCTCTATCATACTCGGCTTGTCTTCTCCGTTTCAGGCTGCTGGTGGTGTGGTTGTCATAGAAGCATAAATTTAACACTCCAATCTGCCCCGAAAATTATGTCCCACTATGATGATAATTATGGTCTCCATACCTCCTTCTTGTGTCAAACTACCAAAACTCTCATAAGTCCGAAACCCATCGGGTCGAGGGACTACACAAGTGCCCTCAAAACGCGAGTCATCGGGATGATAGAAAAAAGTAGCTTGGTCGTGGCACGTTAACCCAATTGCCGCAGGAACATATTCAACTTTCTTGCAGGGCGAGAGTAGAAAATGTGTCATGGGTGATGCTACTGGGCCTAGAACTGCGGAGAGACCCTATGTAAACGGGCTAGTCCACAGATGGCAAAAATGGAGTTGAAGTTACAGTCATCTGTGCCCACAGGATGGCTTCAAGGGCGATCGTGCACACCACCATGGCCACCTGGTGGGAGTGGTGGGATCATGAATTGATCCGAGGTGAACAACTTGCGGTTTATTGATATGACTGGTCATTTTGTTGACTATGTAATTGAAGTGTTCAAGAAAAGCCTATATTGAAGCACAATATGAGTTCCTTGATCATCAAATCTTTTTATCAATTTTTGAGCTGGTATGTAAAGTGGTTGTAACTAGGGGGAGAACCGAGCCTAACAAAGCCTCTCGGTGAGGAGCCCCGCATGGTCTCTGTGTCTCACAGAGAGGCTTACACCTTATCGTTTCCCCGTGGCGTGGATCCTGACGACGGCAACTCCTAAATAATGGGATTTGTTCTTAAATGTCAACTTGTGACCCATCAGACCACTTGCATCTCTTGCCCCAAGGACCATTTTGTACACTGTCATCTCGCACACATCCCCATTACCTCACATTTCCACTTCTGCCTCTGGTATCATGTACCCAGCGGCTTGAAAATGCCATGATTTGCTTGGAGGCCTAGTTAGCCTCCGGGTAAGTATGCAAATTATTATTCATACAGCCATGCTTTCTGGTTTCTTCTAACACTGGTCTGTGTATCATCTTGTATTCTTTGGATACAGTCTATGGGATTAGTTTCAGCTGTACACTTCAAGTACATGCGTTTTGATGGCTGCATCATGATCATACTGGTCTTGTACAGGACTATACAAGATTAACGCGGGTTAACCCTGGTTAAGGTATTGGCTCAAACTCAGCATGGATCACCTCACTCATCAGGCTTTCTGTTGAGTATGGCAGGAGGACCTGATTTACAAATTTGATAAACTGGAAGGAAAGATGTACAGTGCCCTCCCAGATGTTTATGGCCCACTTCATTTGATTCCCAAAGCTCAACGCACAAGTTTGAAGTCATGGAGGGTTGGCAAAATTATAGAGAATGGTTTCAAAAGAATGAATATAAGAAAACTAAATCTGTCTTCATCACCTTCAAATTTATACTATTTTTTTTCCAGTAATCTCCCATTTTGATGGAGTTTTAATAGTTTTCCAAAAAAATAAAAAAAATCAGAATCAATAGAATGACATGTGAGAAGAAATGATAATGAATGAAAGATGAAGAAAAAATGACTTTCAGGCCTTTTTATATCAGCTTTGATTGGGTATTAACCAGTCCTAATTGGCACTGGAAGCAACAAAAATATCCATTTCTGATGGTTTTGGCCACACACTCAAGATTGGAAAGTTTTTGGTGTTCATTTTTTCATTTATTTTCATTTCTTTCACATGCCATGCTACCCATTGTGATTTTTATTTATTTTTTTGGAAGATTATTAAAGATTTTGAAACACTGTCAATTGATATGAAAAAACATGCAAATTTTCTGTTGATGCAAATAATTTTTATTTTGTGATAATCATTCTTTTGAAACCATGCTCTATTATGGAGGCACTGGACCGCCACTTAGCCAAAAAAACCAAAAATTCTCAAACAAAGCTGCAAAAAGAATTTTTTTTGTCCCACAATGAACCCAACCGCCAGTGTTTCCATACAGGCTTGCAGATCCCCCCTTTTCCTGTTCTGTATAAGCCCATACACCTGCTCACCAGACACCCCAGTATCTTGGTGAGCAGATGGGTGCACACCTGCTCGCCAGACACCAAGGTGTGTTGGTGAGCAGGTGCACACACACCTCCTTGCAAGACTCTGAGGTGTTTGGCGAGCAGGTGTGCACCCACCTGCTCACAAAGACACCTCAATCGGTGTCTGGCGAGCAGGTGTGCCTGCTCACCAAGACACCTTGGGGTCTGGCAAGCAAATGTGTTTGCTCACCAAGACACCAAGGTGTCTGGCAAGCAGATATGCTCACCAAGACACCGAGGTGTTCCGCAAGCAGGTGTGTCTGGTCACCAAGACACCAAGGTGTCTGGCAAGCAGGTGCACACATACATGCTTGCAAGACAACAAGGTGTCTGGCAAGCAGGTGCACACACACCTGCTTGCAAGACACCGAGGTAGACACTGAAGTGTCTCGCAAGCTGGTGCGCACACACCATCTTGCAAGACACCGATATTTCTGGAGAGGTTTGTGTGCACCTGCTCACCAAGAGAGTTGTGTGGCAAGCAGGTGGGGCTGAGGCAAGAGAGCTGGATATGACATTTATCAACAACAAAAGGATGAGATCATTACATCCCCGGCTACATGGCCAACCCACAATAGCCCCACAATGCACGCAATTGTTGCCCCTGTTCCATCTGGAGAGTATCAGCCGCACACAAGGTTTCAGGATTTGTATTGGCTGACATGGCAGCAAAAGCCCGCATCTGGCAAGGGTGGCAACATGTGTCCAAACCGGCATTTCCAAGCTGTTCAGCAAGGAATACAGCCTGGCCAGGATAGTGGTTCAGGAGCGCGATCTTGACTCATTTGGCAGGAGTTTGGCGTGTTTGGCAGCTCAAACACACAAAATAATTTTGTTTTTGTTTCTTTGGCCAAAAGGGCGGGCCAGTGCCTCCATACTCTATGATTTTGCCAACCCATCATGACTTCAAACTTATGTTTTGAGTATTGGAGATCAAATGAAGTTGGCCATAAACATCTGGTAGGGCACTGTACAGTGCCCGGAAGTAAGTTTTCATGACATTTTCACTTTTGGGCCCGCGCGGGTATTTTGGGTTTACTCAGCCCTGCCATATTCCTCGTAACTCATCACGACTCAACCTCTTCCTCAATCACGGCTCGGCAATTGAGCTGTTTTCCTTACATTATTAGTTCAGGTAACATTTTTTTTCTTTCTTTCTTCATATTATATTCCCTTCACTCTAGATTGATCCCACTGACAATGTGATTTGTGTGGGTTTTGATGCTCTAGGATGGCTCGCAACAAGGGCAAACAACACCTGACGACAGAGAAGAGAGCCAAGGTTGTTAGAATGGCGGCTAGTGGATCTTTGGTATCGGCGGTTGCACGACTCTCTCACCTTCCGCAATCAACTGTTGATTTGATCTTGAAGAAGAAGCGCAACACCGGTACCGTCGAAACAAAGAAACGATCCAGCCAACCGCGCAAGACAACTGACCGTGACTTGCAAAAGATCAAGTCAGCCCTTGAAACCAATCGCAAGGCCAAACTGAGCAAGATCAGCGAGATTGTTCCAACTCAGGTTACCACCCGAACCCTTCGAAAACAAATCCATGAACTTGGATTCAACAACCGTGTGGCGGTTGAGAAACCCAACGTCAACAATGTCCAGAAAGAAAAGTGAATCAAATTCGCGCAGGAACACCTCAACTGGACGATTGCGGACTGGAAGCGAGTGATTTGGTTGGACAAGTTGTTGTTTGAGATAGGGAAAAACTTGCAGGTCGTCTGCGTTTGGAGAACCAAGGAGCAGAAGTACAACCTGGACTGCTTGGAGCCAACCTTCAAGAGTGGTCGCACCTCAACAATGGTCTGGGGTGCATTCTTTGGCACAACCAAGGCCCCCCTAGTTTTCATCCCTCCAAAGTCCCGAAAAGCCGCCGACTTCATTGAAGAAGTCTACAAACCCAGCCTGGTCCCCTTTTTACAAGAGCACGACCCCAATCACTCCCGGAGTCTTGTTCTGATGGAAGACAGCGCTCCAGTCCATAAAGCCAAGCTCTTGGCGGCTTTCCTCGCCGAATCAAAAATTGATAAGATCCCCAACTGGTCACCTCAATCCCCGGACCTCAACCCCATTGAAAATGTCTGGAAGGTCCTGAAGACCAACATCCAGGAGCACTACCATCCGAAATCTGTCAATGAGATGCACAAAGCACTCAAGCAAGCGTGGAGCGACTTCCCACAGCAAACCTTAGTCAACATCCTTGCCTCAATGCCCGAGCAAATGAAGGCTGTGATCAAAGCTTGCGGAGGCCCCACCCAATGGTGAAAATGTAAGTTTTTTTTATTTTCCGCTTTTATTTTTCTCTTTTTTTTTCACAATCATTCTCCCCAACTCCTCAGCTACACCCTGCTTATTTTTGCGTATTTTTTTTCTCAAATTCATAGGATTTTTTTCCTTGCCGATGATCAAAAAAATAAAATAAAGAACTCTCTCATTTTTTTCAATTCTGTCTCCGCAATCATTTGCGCAAGCCCAGTATCTACCCCTAGCCAAAAAAATGTATCCATAGCTTTTCTTGTTTTCAAGTTATTTTTTTTTGTATTAATGAAAATTTATTTCCGGGCACTGTACAGTGCCCTCCCAGATGTTTATGGCCCACTTCATTTGATTCCCAAAGCTCAACGCACAAGGTTGAAGTCATACAGGGTTGGCAAAATTATAGAGAATGGTTTCAAAAGAATGAATATAAAAAAATCAAATCTGTCTTCATTACCTTCAAATTGATACTATTTTTTCCAGTAATCTCCCATTTTGATGAAGTTTTAATAGTTTTCCAAAAAAATCAAAAAAATCAGAATGAATAGAATGACATGTGAGAAAAATGATAATTAATGAAAGATGAAGAAAAAATGACTTTCAGGCCTTTTTATATCAGCTTTGATTGGGTATTAACTAGTCCTGATTTGCACTGGAAGAAACAAAAATATCCATTTCTGATGGTTTTGGCCACACACTCAAGATTGGAAAGTTTTTGGGGTTCATTTTTTCATTTATTTTCATTTCTTTCACATGCCATACTACCCATTGTGATTTTCATTTATTTTTTTGGAAGATTATTAAAGATTTTGAAACACTGTCAATTGATATGAAAACACATGTAAATTTTTTGTTGATGCAAATAATTTTTATTTTTTGAGAATCATTCTTTTGAAACCATGCTTTATGATTTTGCCAACCCATCATGACTTGAAACTTATATTTTGAGTATTGGGGATCAAATGAAGTTGGCCATAAACATCTGGTAGGGCACTGTACACCTTCATTGTGGTGCAAGGGCCAACCGGTGGAGTCATAAGAAGGGGTGTGACCAAGCGGTTAAAGATTGTTACCACCAGAAAAGGTGAAAATGGATCTCAGGATCCAGGCCAAAAACCCTGCATTAGTCCCAAGTCCCTCCCTGCGGTCGGCGCAATGCAACAGGTGTGGGGTCACTCACACCGCATTGCAAGCCGCGCACAGCAGGGAATAGAGGCTTGCGTTAAGTTTGGGGGAGAACTAGTTTCAGAGCAAACAGGTACCTCTAATGCACCCAACTTCTAAACCTTCCAACTGTCCATAGTCCATGTGGCCATTCAACAGCAGAGAGGTGCAGACATATTAGGGGGTTTCAAAGTTGGGGCAAGTCAACTTGCCTGCCAGTTGGCAAGTCGCCTTGCACGTTTTTTCTGACAAGCCAACTTGCCTGCATGCAGGCAAGTCAAACTGTCGTACACCCCTCTTTTTCCCTTTATAATTGTTTTTCACTCATTACTCCATGGGAGCATTGCAGAGCGACTTGCCAAGTGGCAGGCAAGTCGACTTGCCTCTACTTTGAGTCCCGCTATTGCTGGATACTTCTGGTATGGAGGTTGCCAGACACCCTTTAATTGGCGATTCAACCTCTCCCTGGGGCTGACCGTTGAGGGTGGTGGGATCACGTAGCTTGAATTCTCAGATCTCATTAATGCAGGAGTGATGATTCTTTTGGTAAGCTTTTCATTAGGATTCACTTCCGGCAGCTTCCAACATAAATAGTTGGCTAGGTTGAGTGTATCCCATTTTTAAGTTTGACAGAAAGAAGCATGGAACCACCAACATTGGTCTTCAAACTTCTTCAAATGATCCTCCCTTGCTCCACTTGCCACTTCTGCAGGTCAAGCAGGCCGACCTCACTGTGCTCTGCTCGGACCCGCTCTCATGCAGACTCGGGCGGGACGGGTCGATTTTTGCATTCAGGCTGTCCAGGCCCGCCCTGTGCCTTTCTTGGGCCGGGCCGCCTCACGAGACGACGACCCGACCCAGCAGCCAAAGGTTGAATCGTGAATTGATGCGCGTTTCACGCCCCGCTTGAGAAAAATAATACATACATAGCCCCGCGCTGCTCTTTCGTCACTGTACAATATTTTCTTTTCTTTTTGCATGCCGAAGCAATCATCATGAACGCTCCCAATCGTTATGAGCTCTACACTCTGGGCGAAGGCGAATCCAAGTAAGTTTTCCATCAATAAGCCGTTCCTAATTTTCATCCGAACAGTAACTCATGCCCGTTTCCTTACCCCTGCGCTGACGACAGGCTCCTCATCGATGAAGATACAAAGATCCCGAACGCTTGCACGGTGACTGTGAACAAAGAAGATCATACCCTGGCCAACATGCTCAGATCGTGAGTCTCGAAATATCAGCTTATACATCTGCAAGGAGAACAAGTGGAACGATCTATTCTCATGTGCTTCTTGTCCGTTGAACATCAATCGTATGATATCGCTCTAGGCAATTATCACAGTCACCTTACGTGATTTTTGTAGGATACAAGATCCCTCACCCGTTGGAGCCGCGGTTTGTCATCAAGGTACAAACCGACGGGACACATACGCCGATCCAGGCCATCCAAGAGGCGGTCAAGTCGCTGATCCTCACCCTGGACAGGATGCGCAGCTTGCTACAGAACGAGTTCCGTTTGGCTAAGACGGTCGGCGTGGGTGATATGATGCTGGACAACTCTGGACCCGGTGGAGGCAATCTTGGCGACGGGCTCGCTCACATCAACGGCTCACATCCTCACTCCTAAATTCCAACAACATCAACAAAATCTTCCAACTTGACCACCAAGATTGTTCAACTCAAAGAACTTGATGGCTACCTTGTTAACAAAAAAAATAGCAGTGTATTTCTGAATGAGCTCATGGGAAATAAAAGTAAACAAACAAAAGAGAAAAGTATACCCACCTCATATACTTGACCTCAAGGCAAAATGAGATGGTCTGAGAGAGAATAACAGGGAGAGCAAGGAAAGAAAGGTACAATAAAAAATATTTCAAAAGATGGTTGGAGTCAATAAATTGGTGTCCTTTGAACATATAAAGAGCACCTAGAGGTTTGACCTGTAGATTGATTGGGATGAAGTTGACATGTTATCAAATAGGAAGGGAGGCACATGAGGTTATTGAAAACTGATGTAATGGAAAGGAAATGTGTGACATTGCCATGAGGAAGGACAATAGCTTGGACAGTAATAATTGTCTGGATGGATGAGCTGATTCAGTATGTAGCATAAAAGATAGCTTAAGTTTCCCAAGCAAACAAAAGAGGAGGCAAATACATAGGTTGAGGTTAAATATAAGAAATTAACTGAGGTCCAAACAACATGAGTAGTGGCCATGTGATGAGAGAAATTTGGTGAGAGGTGGGAAGTTGAAATGTCAAGTCAATGTGCTCATGAAGATATGTCTTCATGATTTTGGATTGGGTCCATTCCCATGATAGCTCTTTCTTCCTGGTGTCTGTTTTGAAATTGACTGTTTGTATGCCAACTCATAGGCTTGATATGCCTTAAAACACTTAGTGCCTGAATTGGCATCCCTCTAACAATCAAGTCAAATGTAGCAAAAGAAAAACCGGGACATCAACATAGTACCACCACTTCAGAGATTGCTCCTGCTTTAACTTGCAAACAAACAACAATTTACTATATGAATCTTTGGGCAGATCTACATACACTCCCACACTCTCATATATTGATTACATACTCATCTAAGGCAACTGACTGCCATTGGAACTCTGGTTGCACAATACAACAACATGCACCCTTACAAAAAAATCCTTGGTTCTTATATGTATCTGTGCAGATATCATTCACAATCTTCCTCCTGCCATAGATTGAAGCCAAGGTGCCACACTTGTGTACACACAGGTGTGGAAATAGTCTCTACATACATATTGACACCATCAGTGCCATTTTTACCTTGGGATTGTGTGTATATACAGGCTCAAGAACAATCCAATGAACCTTTGAGGCTCACAGCCAGAAAACCTGGCTTGGATGGCCACATCCCAGTTAATATTGGATGTGGCCATCTGATCCAAACTCTGGTGCCCACCACCAAGTGAATCACTGTCCAATTCAAACTCAGTGGCCCAGGCGTTTGGACACCAAGCTTGAATTGGACAGAGATTCACTTGTTGGCAGGCACCTGTGTTAGAATTGGATGGCCACATCCAATATTAACTCCGCTGTGGCCATCCAAGCCAGCTTTGCTGGTAGTGAGGACATCTGTGCAAGATTTCTAAGAGGTGATGTTTCTTGTTTTGTGTGATTCTGTTCCAGCTGTTTAAAATGGTACAAGTGGCAGTATCTCAATAGATTATGAAGATGCCTTGTTCACTTTCCAAAAACTTTTTTTTTTCAGTTTCAACCAAGTAACATACACTATGCATATCTCGTTCAATCACTAAGGGGAAAAAAATTAGGCCAGCACAAACCCCCCTCTGATGCAAGAGGATACACACATCCACCTCTGCTTGTATCAAGCATACAACCAAATCAGGCAAGGTAAACGAGAGAGGGGACATATATAGTTCGAGGCGAAGGCTCATATACGGGCGGGCGGGCGGGAGTGTGACTGCTCTAGGCCAGCAGCATTTTGCGGGGGCTATAATACAGCGAATTAGCAAGCAGGACATCATCACACAAGAAAAGGGGGAGGGGGGAGTTAGTCGGGCAGTCGGACAATCATGGATCAGGAAATCGAGATGCATGCATGACTCACTCTTCGATGTATTCCTTGATCCGAACCAAGAACGTCACGGCTTCACGGCCATCGAGGATGCGATGCTATCAAGAGACAAGATCAACACATATGAGTTAAGCTCTCTCTCTATACAAAGGGAAAAACAAATGTATTGAGGAGGACTGACGTCGTAAGTGAGGGCGACGATCATGATGGGTCGGATGACGATTTGCCCGTTTCTGACAACCGGAGTGTCTTTGATAGTGTGCATACCGAGCACGGCAGATTGCGGGAGATTGATGATGGGCTATGGACAGACGGCAAACGGAGGAAGAGGGATTCGATCAGGGACAAGACGGGCAGGAGCGAGTGGACGAGAGAGAGAGAGACAGAGAGAGAGGGCGATCAACAACATACGGTGCCATAGAGGGAGCCGAAGACGCCGCCGTTGGAGATGGTGAAGGTACCGCCGGCCATGTCTTCGAGCGAGAGCTTGTTGTCCTTAGCTTTAGCGCCGAGGCGGGCGATTTCCTCCTCGATCTCGACGAACCCGAGGCTCTCGGCGTTGCGCACAACGGGGGTGACGAGACCTTTTGGCGTGGCCACCGCCACACTCAGGTCCACATAGTCTCGGTACACTATCTGGTCCCCCACACCCGGCCCCTCAATCGACGCATTCGCCCCCGGGATCTCCTTCAACGCTAAACACACCGCCTTCGCAAACGCCGACATGAACCCTAGCTTCACCCCCCGCTCTTTCAGAACCCCGTCCTTGTACAGCTTGCGCATCTCCATCAAGGACGACATGTCAATCTCGTTGAATGTCGTCAACGATGCTGCCGTGTTTTGCGACTGTTTTAGTCGCTCGGAAATTCGGCTCCTCATTCGGTTCATCTTAACCTGTTTTCCTTATTTATTGTGGGTGGTGAACAAATATAAATTAGAAAAAGCATTGTTGCACATATATTCGAAAGAAATGCGTCAGATTTTACCCTGCGTTCGGTACGATCAAATAAGGCAGGTCTGCTGCTAGAGTGAGGATCGCTGGAAGATTTTCCATCAAAGTCAGTCCTGCCGAGGGGAAGCTTAGATTTGGTGAGCTGAGGCTCGGATCTTCGAGGCTGTCGTTCCTTATTCTCCACCTCGACATCAGACCATTTTTTGCGATCATGTGATGCGGATTTCTGGGCTGAGTGATCATCTGATGATTTGGAGGGAGTGGGTTGCCTATCCGGGGTGGCTTCGGCAGTAGATTTCGCTTGGCTCTCGTCCTTGGCTCCGGACGTCACTTCTGATTTCGAGTGGGACTGACTTTCACTGCTAGGCTTACTAGCGGCGTCCTCACCGGGGCCTTCTCCCGGTTCAAGTTTGAACAGATCTTGGCCCACTGTCACCGTGTCTTCCTCGTTTGCAAGCGTTTCTACGATTTTCCCCGACTTGGGAGCATTCACACTCACGTCGATCTTGTCTGTCTCGATCGTCGCTACCTCTTCATCTACCTTCACGAAATCGCCCGTCTTCTTCAGCCATTGTTTCAGAGTGCCCTCCGAGATGGACTCGGCCATTTGAGGAACCTTCACAGTTTCAACTATGGTACGAAGAATCAGCATCATTAAGTAAATGATTCCCAAGAGAGTCTTTCTGACCTGAGTTGGCTCCTGAGGAATGAAACGATCGGATGCTAGATTACAAAAAAAGAAAAAAAAAAGAAACAGATGCTGTTAAGGCCTGTTTTCTCGTACTCTTTCTTAAAGGAGATGAGGAAGGTAGACTGACAGATGATATTGTGACTGGGTCCTGTTAATTCTGGCATCGGAATGGAAGTTGATCGAGGGGCGAGTGGCGATGGAGGGAGAGGCAGAGTGTGACAGTGGGAATGATGCGTTGGCTGGGCTGGTGAGGCAGTAAGCTGATCGGGTGTTCGCTCTGACCAGCGTGCGTAGGCTGTTGTTCTGCTGGGTGGTTCGTGCTCTGATCATGTTGAGTTTGTGTTTTGTTTTTTATCTTGAGGAGGGGAAAGAAGGAAGTGATTTGTAGAGGGGGGGTTGGTCAACAGCACTATAGCTCAGCCGGGGAAACTCGGGGCACCACTGGCACTCCGCACACCGTCATCATCATTCATTCATCACTCATATATTGTCTTTTGAATAATTCTTGGTCTTTCGCCAGAATTTTTTTGTTTCAACATCACATAAAGTATGAAATCCGCCCTGCTGCGCAAAGCCAAAACTTTGAAAATGTCGCGCGGTGACACCACTTGCATATCAGAGAGAACTCATAATCAAGTGCGCTTCATCACGCAACCACGAAGGACCACATGTTCCAAGCGAAGGCCGTGGGTCAGGCCACCAAGTCCAAGGTCAGTCACCTGTTTCCTTCATCCCCCATCCCCCCTCCCCCCAATAATACCGGCCCTTCCGAAATTATTGACCAACGAATGGCTTTTGCATTCCCGCACTCTCCCCAATCAGTCTTTTCTAACACTAGCACCTTACAAGGCATAGTGTCTCCGTCCCAGATGTCTCGCTTTGAATCTGAAGACGTCACTATGAGCCAAGCCGCCGATACTTCCGACGTCTCATTCTCCAACGCTTCTGCTGCTTCCAATACCCCTTACAAATTCCGATGTGCCGTCTTGTTCACCATTTTCTGCGCGGAGAAGAAACAAAACAAGAACAAAAAAACCAAAGTCAAATGGATCGGCTACAAACAGAATAGAGATTCACACATCTTTTTCGACCCGTACAAAATTGAGTGGACCACCTTCCAAAAGATGGTCCGAATCGAAAGTGGCCATTCTTTCAGTCAAATGCCGATCAAGATTGAAGAAGGCACAAAGGCCAACCCCCCTACAATCGCCTGGAGCGCGTACATTCTCCGCAACGACGAATGGCCGAAATCTAGCCCGGGTGCCATCACCAACAACGAGGATTTTATGTCTTGGATCGATGAAATTACTGCCACCGAAGCGAAGAAAGGCGGCATTGTCCTTGTGATGGAAAATCCCGCGCATAGGGAAGCCCTTGCTCACAAAGAGGCGGTGTTGGCAAAAAGTGTCCGCGCAGAGTCGTCCCGGATGGCGGCTTCTATGTCCCGAGGCCTTTCTGACAAAGTACGTATTGTTGGTTTAACTCATTCACTCACAACCTGTAATTTCTAACATCTGCCTTTGCTTATTGCAGGAGAATTCCAGCTGTGAAGACTACGAGGATCTCGAAGTCACCATGGACGAGATCTACAGGACATACCCCATCATTACGGCAAACAATCACGCAATCCCTTCATTTCCTCATCCCACCATCAAAGATAAGTTCATTCTCCTCACACCTGGCGCTGTTGGCACATGGGGCAGAGAACTGGTGAGCTTCCCCATGCTTTGATCACCCCATCCTTTGATCAGGATAATCTGAAGCAATCAGACTGATGACTTTGGTGTATTTTCAGCTCAAGCGTACACCAGGCATCAGTATTGAAGCACCCCCCCGTCTCTCAAATACGAGGATCGCAAGAGGCCTTCCTCCCCAGCCAAAGCTTTGGGTGCCCACAATCCGGCTATCAATCAGGCACAAATTGTAGCCATTGCTACCGCTGTGGCTCAGGCTCAGGTAATCGCACAAGCCAAAATGCGGGAGCAGGCTTCTGTACAGGTGCGAGCAGCTTCTCCCGCTTCTTCCGAACCCGATACCCGATCCGGCACTATTTCCGATTACCTGGATTTCGCTGGCGTGGTGGATGACAAAGATATAATATTGCACAAATTGGTCACTAATGGGGTGGACCAATATCAACTGTTCAAAGGCGATATCTTGACACACGACCAATTGGTGAAGGCCGGACTTAACATTGGCACTATAGCCAAACTCCGCACCTCTGTCAATAAATACAAACGCCATCTCGTTTCGTCAACAGCGATGTAATTTCTTTCTTATCTCTTGGTTATCCCTTACTCATATGATCCTAGTTTACTAGTTTTATAAAGTTCTCACTGGTTATATCTCCGTTGTTACTCTCATATGATGCGGATGTAAGGGCATATCGGCTTATAGGATAGCTCAATATGACTGTTTTCTGCGTTCTCTTTGTGACTGTTCCACCAAGATATCAATGTTATCTATATCGGCTTATTGTTCCCTTTGTGACTGCTCCACCAAGATATCAATGTCATCTAAACTCTCGGCAAAGATGAAAAATGACAATACATGTGATCTGTGCAACATTTAATGGACTCAGAACCGCTGTTACCAAATCTCCCCATTATAAGTAACAGCCGTTCTCCTGGCTCAACTTAGTTTCACATGCTTTCATCCATATATGGTGTGGGTACCAGTGGGCATCCGAGCTTAAATTCAGTGCCATATCGGATGACTTGTGGCAGAACGGCAACCATTATATCAGTGGGGCCCCTGATAAACCTTATGAGGCACGCCCAGGCATATAAGGCCGCCCTCGTCACTTGCCAAAGTGCTCCTTTTCCAATTGTCTTTATCCCCTCCATACTAATCCACCTCATGAATAAAACAGTTATTCCAGATAGCCAATCCCCCAAGCTCAGCGAGGCCGGGCGCATGCCCTCATCCCCTACTGATTATCCCCCTAGCAAAGTCGAGGATAACCTTATTTCAAATTCACAAGACACCTACCTTGATTTGCAAGAATCATACATCAAGCGCCCGCCACGGGTGGCGCCAGTCACTGTCAATTATCGCCTCTTCTTGCAGGTCCTTCCGTTATCCAGCAACAATGGGAGATGGGACAGTAGAACTTCTCAATGGAGATTGGTTGAGACCGACCCCGATGCCCCGCCGTTAGATATTGATCTAGAAGCTGTCACCTGGAAGAAATGCCAACACGATGTCGTTGATCACATTGCAAAAGACCACCCCATGCTGAAAGATTACCTCAACCGAGCCAACACGCGCGCCAAGACCAATTGGTTTGGTTCCATCAATGGCGATGACAAGTACGGCTCGCATGAAGGTGGAGGGGTGCTACTCATGGATCACTCACACTTTCACGATTTTGCCACCCGTGCTTACGACGCCTACCCACGAAACATCAAGATACGAATTGACATGGACCCGCCGGTTAATGTAAGTGGATCATCTATCAAATGAACAACGCTCCTCATTCAAGTGGCTAATCATGTTATTATTTTGGCATACTCAATATAGGCCTCAGAAGTCATCCGCTTGGAAAGCATTCGCGAGATACGCCCGCGCAGCCTGACCCCACATGAGAAGGTGATATCTTTCCTTCCCCTGCTTCAATGGATCAGATAACTGATGCTGCTTCCATTGCCCAGGTGCGTGTTACCACCAGGTTAGTTGCGCCATTAGGCACCAGCGCCATCACCCCCATTGATTTGGTGAGTGGTGCATTTACGGCTGCCCATGAGGGATCCATTGGATATTGCACTGACACCTGCCCATATATGCCCAGGATGCCATTCCCAGCCATGCCAGTTCTCAAGCCAACCCGTTTGTTACCCCCCCCAACAAGAGGGGTCGGTCTTACTCTTTACGTGCGCAGAGCTCTCCGGACTGTGAATTCCTTGACGGCTCAGGACGCCCTATCGGAGCCATAACAGACAACTCGAAAGCGCCTTCTAGCCCCTATCACATAACACTGGAGAGATTCATGAAGATAGCTCACATACCAACGTATGATGAGCTCGCCCAGTCTCACATGATTGTGAACGGAATAGCGCACTGGACCTTCTTTGAAACTGCCACCGAGGGGCAACTCACCTCAATGGGGTTCCCTTTGGGATCTGCACGCTTGCTTTGTAATGCCGCAGTGGCAATCAGCCCCTTGGTTAACGAGAACACTAGCAAGAAATCTGGCTCGATATATGATCTCCCATTGGGCGTCGGTTCCCATCGGGCCGACATGGAAGCCTACCTCCGCATGTGCCACATACTCTCCGAAGATCATGTCACCCGCGCGCGATTGAAGATCCACGGTATCACTCACTGGAGCTTCTTTATCAAATCGAGCGAAGCGGAACTCCTGAAACTTGGGTTCCCCTTGGGTACGAGCCGACTCCTTTGTGACGGTGTCCCCAAAATGCAAGCAAAGCAGGCCATAAAGAAGGACACCTGACCCCCCTCCGGCGTTTAGTCCTCTTGGCACTCTTACTTTCTACTTAGTTGTAATTTTTTACTTACTTCTCATGGTTCAGCCGGCCATCTTATCATACAATACTATCTCAATGATATCCTCCGGCTTCCTTTGTACTTGTACCTGCTGCAATATCTACCGCAATTGATCTTCCACTTGTATTGGAACATGATAAGTGCGTCTTATCCACAGATATCTTATTTCAGTGAGCAGGACATGGATAAACAGCGGAGGACACGGATAAAAATAGGAGGACACGGATAAAAAGAGGAGGGCTGAGATAAAAAGAAGAGGACGCGGATAACAAGAGAAGGACAACAATAAGGTAAGGTAGAAAGGATTACTCGTCGCTAGGGGGGCAGTTGTAATTACAGTGAGCATAAAGAGACTGGCATAGATTGCGGGTGACCACATGGTCAGTCACACAGCGCAAAGTCCAGGAAGGGTCGCTGGACCTTGCAAGCGCCTGGGACCGGCGAAGGTAGCATTTGATTTGTGAGAAGCATAGCTCGATTGGGTTAAGCTCTGGGCAATACGGTGGAAGGTAGACCAATCTTACACCTGCCTCTCGGCAGAGCCGGAAGATTTTTGGGCTGTGATGTATGCGCGCGTTGTCCATGACAAGTATAGAATTGATCGCGGGATAACGGTTCATGCGAGGAAGCTAAACCCAAATCACAAAAATTGTCAGCACCAGAGGTTAAACTGCTAGCAGTAAGTAAGTAGAGGAAACATGCACTTACCACACGATACTTTATAAAGTGCTCAAAATGCTTCCCATTTACGCAGTTCTCCAACACACTTAGCGCCAGGAGACCGCTATAGCTGATAGCCGGTAGTATGCTGAATTTCTTGGCGTTCTGATCAACGATGAACCGGTCGGCTTGGTGGTTCCGTTTGGATCGGCTAAACGTTCTTAGCAAGTCCCGCGAGCAGGCCCCGGATTCATCTGGGAAAAGGAACATTGGCCAGATGCAAAAGGTGCCTGTAATGTAGAGGGAAAGACGAACCTGTGAATACTAAGAATTCCGCTGGGACCCGTGCCATTTCATCAACCCACGCAAATTTGAGGACCAGGCTTTTCCGAATATTGACAGTATTAGCTTTCTTGAGGGTAATTTCCATCTTGTCTACCAGGTTCTTATGGATTGTACTGATGCTGAGGAGGGTACCGGATTCGTCGTAGAGGCGACAACGTAACTCGTCCAAAAAAAGGCCTGGTTCGGTGCGGATCAGTTCCAACATGAAGAGGCGATCTTCAGGCGTAATCTGCGCTTGCGCTCCTCGCTGTTCATAGTTGGAGGGGTTTTGGATGACTCTGCGGGTGAGATCGTAGATGTAATTCCAGCGTCTAAAGGATTGATTTGAAAAACGCTCGCCAAGGGCAGTGCGTATTTCGTCGCGGGAGTAATTTTGGTGGGCCATGCGGACGACTGCCACTTTCGTGGCAGGGGCGTAGTACTGAAAGACCATAGCGAGTGAGGATGGGGAGGAAAAATTTGATAACGGATCAGTGAAGAGAGCTAATACCACCCTTCAGGTGTGATGTGAGGGTGGGTCAAAATGGAAACTATACCTGGCTGGTCCTCTGGCCCTTGGGAGGATGCGTAGCTGCGTTCGAAGGTTTATTGAGAGGCGGCATGGTTTGTTGACCTTGTGGTGGGCAGCATGGGATCGCCGTGACCTTGTGTTGCAATTGCGTTGAGGTGTCTTGCGTGACACACCACTTGGCGCGAAAAAAAAAAACAAAAAAAACGTTTAAATGCATAATCGAAACAAAAAAATTCTGGCGAAAGACCAAGAATTATTCAAAAGACAATAAATTCATACACCATCTGCCACACACCACCTCACTCTCACACGATAGCACATCACTCATCTCCTTCGATCACAGCGAAGGAGATCCAATCAATAGGGATTGCCGCGGGGACCCAAGGAACTTGAAAGGAACTTGCTCTGATTTGAGTTCGTGTTTGATCAAATTTTATTTCTTAAAATGTTGAAAGTTGGTTTTGTAAATGAATAGAGAAAAAAAAAAATGAAAACTTATATTTTTCATCATGAACATCATGATCTATCTTTACTGAACAGAATTGAAAACTTGGCCTTAAGGAACAGCTGACTCATAAATTATAATCAGTTTGTTGTTTCCAACAATCTTGACAACCTTCCAGTAAAATGTCTGAGGCTACCAAGAGCAGAATGAAGTTTGTTTAAACTCCTTTTAAATGTAAACTTTGAAATAAGATCCATGGAAAAATAACCTTCATTTTCATGTTGGAAAGTAAAAACTCATGAGGGAGAAATTTCAGGACCTTCTCCAACACATTCTCACCTTTCCTCTGACTGAATCTCACCTGATTGAATAGAATTTGTCTTGAGCATCATTTCATTGACCAATTGAGATAGGTAGTATGGTCCAGGAAATTGTTTTCAACACCATTTAACATTTACAAGCAAAGTTGGAGATGGGAGCATGTCTTGTCTTGAGTGAGTGCACAGCTCAGATATAACTTTTTATTATTGCCATCCAGTCAACTTGATAGCCAGCATGCTGAACATCAAGTTATTAGCTTGATGCACTCCTGGATAAGGATTTGAGAACTTGATGACCCAGTAGCCTATGGAGTTGTTGACTTAATGGCAAGCAGGCCATCAAGATGTTAACTCAATGGCCAGCAGGCCATCAAGATGTAAACTCAATGGCCAGCAGGCCATCAAGATGGAAACTCAATGGCCAGAAGGCCATTGAGATGTTAACTCAACAGCTAGTAGGTTGTTGAGCCATTAACTTGATGGCCAGCAGGTCATTGATCTGCTAACTCATGGCAAGAAGGCTGTCAAGATGTTAACTTGATGGCCAGAAGGCCATTGAGCTGTTAAATCAATGGCCAGGAGGCCATCAAGCTATTAACTTGATGGCCACAAGGCCATTGAACTAACTTCATGGCCAGCAGGCCACCAAGGAGTTAACTTGATAGCCTTCTGGTCATTGCAATGGTTCTTGCCATCAAAATGTTTCTGGCAATCAAGATGTTTAAGGCAATATTTGAGACATCAATTCAATGTCTCTCTGGCCATCAAGGTTTGATCTTGAGGGCCAAGATGTTACTATGGATATCAAGAATACTGTCCGGGTGTTAACTTGCGCATGTCCTGATAATCTGGGTGTCACAACACCATACCATCTGGACACGCGCAAGTTAACACCCGGATAGTATTCTCAATATCCATAGTAACTCAATGGCCAATGGCCATCAAGATGCACTGCCAAAGGGGTTGTATTGGTTACAACCTCCTGCGGCTAAATTGTTTACAACCCCCACAGTAATGTCAGCCAGACACAGCTGATGTAACACTGGTTTCCCAGACCAATTTTATATTGGCCAGGCCCACCAATGCATCAGAACAAAGGGAAAATGTATTGGTGGGCCCCACCAATGTAAAATTGGTCTGGTAGACCAATGTTACATTGTTTACTGCCATTGATTTAGCCGCGGGGGGTTGTAACTACAAACCCTTTGGCATTGCATCTTGATGGCCTTTGGCTGTTGAGTTAACATCTTGGCCCTCAAGATAAAATCTTGATAGCCCAAAAGGCATTGAATTAACTTCTCAAATATTCCTTGGGACATCAAGATGTTAACTCATTGCAATGACCTTTGGCCATCAAGATGTTAACCCAATGACCTTTTTCCATCTAAATATTAATTGGATGGTATAGGATGGCCTTCTGGCCATTAAGACGTTAAGAAAATTGCCTTCTGGAAATCAAGATGTTAACTAAATGGCCTTTTGGCAATCAAGATACCAACTTGATTCTCTTCTGTTCATTGTGATGTGAACTCAATGGCTGGAAGTTCTTTGAGATATTTCTGATGTCCAGAAGGTTGTCAAGACGTTTTCATGGCCAGAAGTTAATCGAGATATTAACTTGACGGCTGGAAGGTCATTGTGATATCACCTTGATGAACAGAAGGTCATCGAGATATGAACTTGATGGCTGGAAGAACTGCAAGGAAATTTTGCTCAACTTCTGCCAGTTGACGTGCAGTACACTCAAGTTTTACTTGAGTTTCACTCTTGATGCTCAGTGACTGTGCATCATGCACAGTCACTGTGTATCCAAGAGTGAAACTCAATTAAAACTTGAGTAATCCTTGCGTGAGTGCATGTCAACTGGCAGCAGTTGAGCAAGTTTTCTTTGCAGTGAAGGCTACCAAGATATTAAATTGATGGCCAGAAGGTCATCAAGATTAACACTGTGGACCGGGGTTTGGGACGGGTGGTTTGGTCCATCCCGTTCCCCAAATCCAAAATCCACCTGGGTTACGGGTGGTTGCTCCCACTTTTTTGCCTCCAAGTCAGGCAGCTTATAGGAGCCATAGCCTCATTATTCTTAGTCCCACAATGAAGCGCAAGCGCCGGCAGTCCCCTCAAGCCAGCCAGGAAGTTACAGAAGTCATATACCAATTTTTCAAGTTGCTGGTTCACTCGTTGTGCAAGATTTTGAGCCTCAGCAAAGATGTCCTGTATCTTCATAACAATCCCAGCCACTAGCAGTGCCTTCAGAACGAGTTGCTTCTCAAGCGTTATTTTTTTTTTCAATTATAGAATCTTGAAAACAGAAAAAAGGCGTGTAATCACAGCCCAAACACAAGATATCAATCCTTTCAAAACCACCCAGGTGGTCCGGGGGTGCTGAGGCCCCATCCCAAATCCCAAACCCTGGGTGGACCACCCGGGTGGTGCCGTACAGGGTACAGCCTTAATCAAGATGTTAACTCAATGGGAGCCAGAAGTTCATTGGGTACGTAACTTGATGGCCTTCTGGGCATCAAGATGCCATCATTAACCCAATGGGCTGTTCTAAATGGCCAGCAAGTTGTTAACTCAATGGCAGCTGTGCTGACCATTGAATTTTTGACGGGTCAGGCTTTAATGCACTCCAAAATTTTACTACATGCACTCCAACATTTTGGAGTGGGAAAATTTCCACTACAAAAAAAATGGAGTGAACAGCAGTCCACTCCAAAAAATTGGAGTGGGCAGTTGTTCACTCCAAAAATTTGACAATTTTGAAGTGGAATTTTGTGCACTCCAATTTTTTTGGAGTGGACTTTGAGTGCACTCCAAATTTTTTGGAGTGGACTTGATAGGCACTAAGAAGTGAGGAAATAGGAGGACCTTGATGATGTTGAGTAATGATGAAAACTCCCGGTGAAAGCTCTGAAAAGAAGTGGTTCTGGTTGAATGATCTGATGAAGTTCTTCTGAGTTCCATGTGGAATTCCACTCCTTAGCAAAGTAATACAACACAACTATGGCGCAAGCAATATATAAAATTGAAGCTAGTATTGTAAAGAATCTGAGTAAGGAACTGTTGAAGCCTTTTGGGCAACAATGTTGTCTCTAAGGATTGTAGTGACATAAACTGTGTATTACGGGGAGAGTGAGTAAAGTCACTGCTCCGGTGGCCCGGAGGAGGCTGATCTGTCTCCTCCGGCTGACTGAGCCACAGCCAAGTCTACACATTTGACCTAGGTCACAACACCCACCCCCTTGGCAAGGCTCCAAGACACCTGCCAGGGAGGTTGGTACTACATACAAGCCAAGAGAATGGAGTTGGAGAGATAAAAAAATGAAATCACAAAAACTGAAGTGTGCTTGAGGGTGTTTGAGAGAGGATGGAAAAGGATAAGCAAAGAAAAGACTAATGATATATAAAACCATCACCATCAAAAATATCAGAGCCACCATCATCATAATCTTCATAGCCACCATTATCAAAACCATACGACCCGTCAAAATCATTCCCATAGTCAAGATGATCATTCCAAACGTCCTCTAAGTTACCGTGGTCATCAAACTCCCAACCAGCATCGCCAATGTTGTTGTAGCCGTCATAGCTTTCAAAGGCTTGATTGCCACCAGCATCATCGATGTCGTTGTAGCCGCCATTGTTTTCAAAGGCTTGAGGGCCATGGAAGCTTTCATGGTAATCTAGGTGGTTGGGATTGCCAATACCTTCTATTGCATTGGAGGTGTAATTAGGATGTTTGTGTGAATCTGGAGTAGGGTGGAAAGAGTGATGGTCAAGGAAATAGTTTGTTGCAGACTGTTGTTGATGTTCAATATCATGAGGGAAAGAACTGGGCTGAGGGGAGGTCCAAGTTGGTTGATCAAAATCTCTTGTTACATATTGCCGGAAAGCGTCAAACCAAGCTTCCTTTCCCTGATGTCAAAGCTCTTCAAACTTTTTGGCAGTCAAGGTTCTGGCCCAGCAATTGAAATCTTTTGCAGAGTAGTTCTTCATATCAAAAACAGGTTCTCGGACCAGGGGAACATCAGTTTCTTGCTTTTCCTCAAGAAGATGGGGGTTGTACCGTTCTTTGGTATTGTGCTTGTTCTCTAGAAGATGGGGGTCTTGCTGATCTTTGGGATCATGCTTGTTTGCTAGAAGATGATGGTCTTGCTGATCTTTGGGATCATGCTTGTTTGCTAGAAGATGGGGGTCTTGCTGATCTTCGGGATCATGCTTGTTTTCAAGAGGATGGGGTTCTTGCTTATCTTTGGGATCATGCTTGTTTGCTAGAGGATGGGGGCCTGACGGATCTGCAGAATCGTCATTCAAACATTCGTTGTAGCTGCTCAAACACTGGTATGTTGAATCATGCACATCTAGTTGTATTGTACCTGAGTTTGGGCTGAAGAACGGGGCTGCTTGGTTGTCGGGCTGGAAATCCAAAGGGATTGCTGTTTGGGTTTCATGATTAGAGATTGTATTCACACTGCAAGCTGAGTGTTGCTTTATTGGACAAACGGGCACAGGGACATGACTTGGTTGTCTAGGCTGATGAGAAACAGGTTGCGAGTGTTTCTTGCGCCAAGACTTGGAACACCAAGTCGGGTGTCCTCTTCTGACCGTCATATTTGAAAAATTGGGACAAAATGGAGGCTGCAGTCCCGACTGACCAAACAGGCGGTCTGATCGGCTGCACAGCTGGCAAGCATCCTAAAACAAGATTTAAACTGTCCAGGAAAACCCAAATATGACCAAAAGCAGCGCAAGCGTAGGGGTCCATTGATCTTCAGCGCATGAGAAGGGAATTAGGGCAATAAGGATAAAAATTGATGAAAGATGAAAGATAAAAAAAACAAGGCTAAAAAGAAGTGGAGATCCGGGATGAGTCTTTGGAAAAGTCCGTGATTCAAGGGATGTAAGCCGGTATTTTGCATCGGTGAGTTCTTCAGCAGAGCTGGTATCTGGTTAATGAGATGCCTTTAAGGGCTCATAACCTGTAGTGACATAAACTGTGTATTACGGGGAGAGTGAGTAAAGTCACTGCTCCGGTGGCCCGGAGGAGGCTGATCTGTCTCCTCCGGCTGACTGAGCCGCAGCCAAGTCTACACATGTGACCTAGGTCACAACAAGGATGACATTGATGGCCAGAACAGCAGCCATTGAGTTCACACCTCAATGGTCAGCCAAGTGGCCATGGAGTCAAAATTGGGTCAGGCTAATTAATGCACTCCAACTTTTTACTGCATGCACTCCAATTTGGAGTGGAAAGGTGTGCACTTTAATTTTTTTGGAGTGGGAAGCTGTCCACTTCAATATATTTGGAGTGGACAACTTTCCACTCCAAAATTTTTCACTACCTTGGAGTAAACAATCATGCACTTAAAGCTCACTCCAAAAATTTGGAGTGCACCTAAAGTCCACGGGTCAGGCTACATGCACTCCAAACATTTACTTTGTGCACTCCATTTTTGAGTGGACAGCCGTCCACTCCAAAAAAATTGGAGTGGACAGCCGTCCACTCCAAAATCTCAAAATTCCTTGGAGTGCACTAGTTGTTCACACCAATAAATTTGGAGTGCACAAAGTGTGCACTCCAAAATGTACTTTTTCTTCTTCTTCTTTGGAGTGCACAGCTGTGCACTCCAATATTCATGGAGTGCACACCTTTCACACTCCAAAATTTTGGAGTGAGCAAGTTTCACACACCCATTTCTCGGAAAGTTTTTGGAGTGAGTGGAGTGCACAACATCATCCCGCCAAACTCTACACAGTGCACAACCTCATCATGCCAAGTTATACCCAAGATACCCATACATAGTATACATTTATATACCTTACTTACTTTAACATGCCTGCCTATGTCAGCTTCGCAAGTTCCACTGGCACCAGACAGCGTGGTAGTGCCCCCAGCAGTCTGGTCGCAAATGCAGCAAATGCTTTCGTTGTTCAATTTATCAAACAGTGTGGGAATGACAGGAATCTCCTTGGCGGCGACATCAACCAAATCAACAGATCTTGTTGCGGGCAATCCATCATTTTCAAGTACAATCCCAAATCACAACGTCCATAAGGAAGAAGCCCACCCACCGTTTCCAGATCACGCACTCAGATCCTCCTTCTCCTCCTGAAAACAAAAACAATTCCGCAGAAATAAGTGAAGAGATTCCCAATGGCAAAGAGGATCCAATAGGCAATACCACTTTCAAAAACACTCATAACGGACCCAAGTTAATAGTGGACATCAGTAAATTCAACTGGACAACTGGAGGTAAGTCGTCAGGAACTATTATCTACCAGTAGCAATATACTAACATTTTTCTATGCTGTTTAGAACCTTTAGACCCCCCTCCTTCTCGCTGCTTCCTGTCTATGGAAGACTTAGTCCTTTTCTGTCAAACAAGGGCCAGACACCATGGATACGCGGTTTCAAAATTGAATTTGGTTCCGGGAAAGACCGTATACATAAAATGTGATTGTTCTGGATCCTATTGCGGTTCAGCCATCAATAAATTGACTCAAAAGACGGCATCCATGAAGGTTAATTGCCCATTTCAACTCAAAGGATCGACACCAACGAGCAAGAAGATTGCTACAAAGTTCTGGACCCTGGAGATCCGCAACGCAGAACATAACCACAAATCTTCACCTGGCGCTTCCTCCCACGCAGCTCACAGACAGCTCTTGCCCAAGCAAGTGGAGGAGATCCGGAAGCTTTCAAAAGCTAAATTGAAGCCGGCTCAGATCTTACTTCAGCTACGCACATCCAACAACGAAAAATTAGCAACCAATAAAACAGTCACCAACACGCTCCACAAAATTCAGAAAGAAGATCTGGCCGGTAGGACTCCGATTGAAGCCTTGATGTGTATCCTCAATAAATCAAACTGGTCGTGCAATGTCAAACTCGGCTCAACCGGTAAACTTTTAAATTTGTTTTTTTCTCACCCTGGTTCAATCCATCTTGCTCGGATTAACCATCACGTTGCACTTCTGGATGCGACGTACAAAAAAAATTGGTATAAGCTCCCCTTGCTTCATGTTATTGGGCAGGCCGCCTCGAATTGTTCTTTCACAATTGCATTCTGTTTCTTGGCTTACGAGGACAAAGATAACTATAAGTGGGCAATAAGTAACCTGAAGACCCTCATCTGGCTTCCTGAACAAACTCCAAGGGTCTTTTTAACCAATCAAGACAGTGCTCTCCAAAAAGCTTTGGAAGAAGTGTTTCCCCAATCTCAAGCAAATCTCTGCACATGGCATATTAATAAGAATATCACGACTAACGGCACTGTCAGAAAACCTGACTCGGATGGCTACATCCGAGTAAATATTGGATGGAGTCATCCGAGGCAAACTTGGTTGCATGGCAACCGAGTGATCCCCTCATCCGATTTAAAATCGGTGAGGGGTTTGCGACTTTGAATCGCACTTACTATCAACCAAGGGAATTGTATCCCTTGGTGGATGTCCAGCTGATGTAGCCTCGGGTGCCAGACACCGAGGCATGACCCGTCGGCTAGAAAATCACCGATTCAATAATGAATCGGTGATTTTCTAACCAAGTCAATGGTTTCATTGGTTGGCATCAACCAATGAAAACCATGCCTGCCCGGTGAGCAGGAAGTGACCTGCTCAACGGGCAGATTGCAGCCTGCTCGTTGAGCAGGCTGAACCTGTAGCCTGCCTGGTGAGGAGGTTGCTACCTGCCCATGAAGCAGGCAGTGACCTCCTCACCGGGCAGGCAACAGCCTGCTCAATGAGCAGGTAGTAACCTGCTCACTGGGCAGGCTACAGCCTGGTCTGTGAGCAGGTGGCGACCGGCTCATCAAGCATGTCGCTGCCTGCTCACCGGGCAGGCTGTAGCCTGCTCGATGAGCAGGCAGCGACGTGCTCACCGGGCAGGCTGTAGCCTGCTCGATGAGCAGGCAGCGACCTGCTCACCGGGCAGGCTGTAGCCTGCTCGACGAGCAGGCAGCGACGTGCTCACCGGGCAGGCTGTAGCCTGCTCGACGAGCAGGCAGCGACGTGCTCACCGGGCAGGCTGTAGCCTGCTCGACGAGCAGGCAGCGACCTGCTCACCGGGCAGGCTGTAGCCTGCGCGGCGAGCTGGCAGCGACCTGCTCACCGAGCAGGCTGTAGCCTGCTCAATGAGCAGGCAGCGACCTGCTCACCGGGCAGGCTGTAGCCTGCTCGATGAGCAGGCAGCGACCTGCTCACCGGGGAGGCCACAGCCTGCTCGATGAGCAGGCAGCGACCTGCTCACCGGGCACTCACCAGGCAGGCCACATCCTTCACGATGAGTGTAGCCTGCCCAGTGAGCAGGTCACTACCTGCTCATTGGGCAGGCTGTAGCCTTCCCGGTGAGCAGGTAGTGATCTGCTCATCGGGAAGGGTGCTGCGACCTTCCCGGTGAGCAGGTCGCTGCCTGCTCATCGAGCAGGCTACAGCCTGCCCGGTGAGCAGGCAGCGACATGCTTGATGAGCCGGTCGCTACCTGCTCACAGACCAGGCTGTAGCCTGCCCAGTGAGCAGGTTACTACCTGCTCATTGAGCAGGCTGTTGCCTGCCCGGTGAGGAGGTCACTGCCTGCTTCATGGGCAGGTAGCAACCTCCTCACCGGGCAGGCTACAGGCTCAGCCTGCTCGTCGTGCAATCTGCCCGTTGAGCAGGTCACTTCCTGCTCACCGGGCAGGCATGGTTTTCATCGGTTGATGCCAACCAATGAAACCATTGACTCGGTTAGAAAATCACCGATTCATTATTGAATCGGTGATTTTCTAGCCGACGGGTCATGCCTTGGTGTCTGGCACCCGAGGCTACATCAGCTGGACATCCACCAAGGGATAAAATTCCCTCGGTTGATAGCAAGTGCGATTCAAAGTCGCAAACCCCTCACCGATTTTAAATCGGATGAGGGGATCACTTGGTTGCCATGCAACCAAGTTTGCCTTGGATGGCTCCATCCGATATTTAGTCGGATGCAGCCATCCGAGTCAAGTTTTCTGACAGTGCTGCAAAAAGCATTTTACCAGCGGCAATTTGGAAGACAGCTGGGAAAAGTTTTTAATTCTTTGGCAGAATGTCACCTATTCAAAAACGACTGATCAATATCATCAAAACTTTGCCGATCTGGAAGGTTTCCTTCACTACAAACATTTCTAATTATACCCAAAGAAAAAACTACTGTTTGGGTTAAGCAAAATGTTAACCTTTTTCAACAAAATGGCTCAGTAATAAAAATTGAGCAAAACTGAGCATGCTCAGCAAAATCCCCACAAGTTGCCAGAATGAATAAAAATAATTTCTTCTCAACTTATAAAAAAAAGTGCTGAGCATGCATGCTCAGTATAGCTTATTTTTCACTTCTGACCATTTTCTGTAAAATTGGGTACATTTTTTTCCCATCCCAAGTTCTCATTTTCTTTCTGGGTAGAATTGCAAATGTTTTGAGTGCTTGCGACTTGCCTTGCAGTACTTGACTATCTCAAAAACTCAACCGTTCCAGTGAAGGAACTCTTTGTCGTTGCATGGGCATCTCAGCATCCTCACCTTCAAAATCTGAACACATCAAGGGTCAAATGAGGCCATGCCTACCTCAAATTGTTCTTGAAAAATTTGACCAGTGACTTACTCTCAGTTTTCAATTCAATTGCTCTTGCGGTTGATGCTCAAATCAACCACGTTCACAAATCAATTGGCAAAGATACCATCAAGCTACTAGTAAACGTTCCAAAAAGCTTCATTCCAATCCTTGGGACAATCTCTTTGTTTGCAATCCAAGAATGTCTTGCCCAATTCCATTGCCTATCTAAGATGGACCCAACCAATACTTGCTCTGAGACTTACATGAAGGGTGTAGGTATCCCTTGTACCCATTGGATTGCAGAAATTTTGGAAGGTGGCCAGTCTTTGATGCCGGAAGATTTCCATCTTCAATGGCACTTGAAGTACAATCCTGAGTCAACGGTATGCTTTTCATTTATTTTTTCATCTTCTTGATCCATTCTGTGTGAAGAGAAAAGGTGATGCACTATTTGTTTTGTGCAATTACCAGCTAGAGAATGACGAGCCGCCAGAGATTGACATTGAAGACAAAATACGCAAGCTTGTCTTAAGCCTCTGTGCCAAGGACCCCCATACAATTTCTCAGTACCTCCAGCAATTCAAGCAGATAGCTTCTGGAACGCATCAGGCTGTACCAATCCAAGCTCCCAAAGTTAAGCAAAACACAAAAGGACATTGGACATCAGACAAGAAAACAGCAACAACTTCAACAAAACAAAACCCTTCAGCCTTTGAGGTTGTTGAATCCAACCTAAAGAAGAAGAGTAGAGAACCTCGACAACTCAAAGAAAAAATTCAAAGAGAATGAAGCACGATGATCCTAGTAGCGATGAACATGAAGATTGTAGTATCGATGGGTCAAACAACAGTGATTACGATGAAACTGATGCCAAATACCAAAACAAAGCAACCGATGACGCAGACAATGCCGCAGGAGTTGAAGGAGATACTTGGAACTATGATGACAATACAGAATCTGCCCCAGAAGACAACCAAAAGGACAAAAACAATGCAAAGAAATCTGGCACTAAGCACTATTTTTCCCAGATTCCCCTTTATCTACACAAATATGTGAAGGACTTGTTTGATCCACTCGGCGACGGAAATTGCGGCTTTTGGTGCATTGCAAAAGCCCTTGGCTACGATGATAACGGATGGCTTCAGGTGAGGAACAAAATGGCCGGAGACATAAAAGGGAACATCCCGACTTACGCAAGACTTCAAGGTGGAGAACCGGCCGTCAATCAAATCATCACAAATAATCAGGTGAAGAGTTAATTAAAGACAAAGATTAACAGGGGGAAATGGCTGAATAAATTGTCACATGGACATATCATGGCCAATGTCTACGTGAGGCCTATTATATTTATCTCTTTATCAGATTGTACCACTTTCCTTCCATTCAGACTTGGTCCTAAAGACTCCAAGGATTCCACACCCATCTACCTTGTCCACGTGAACCAAAATCATTGGATTTTGGCTAATCTGGAGGGGGAAGATGGTATTATACCCATTCCTTCTCCTTTTTTAGTCCCCAACATGGTCTCACGGAGCGCTAGAGGCTGGTCAACACTTTTAAAGAAGGGCCTGGAGCTTTTCAACCGGGAGAAACATTAGTGATTTTTTCATTTCATTTCTCCACTTATTTTCTAGTTTCTGCTATTCTTTTTATTTTTTCTTGTTTGTATATAGTTTACAACTGGTTTTTTACAATGAAGGAGAGCATTTTTAATTTCTTTTCTTCTTCTATGGATTGATTTAGTTGTTAAAGTTGAGTGAGACTTGGCTTCTTTGTTGCTTCTTTTCTAAATCTCTTCATAGGTCTTAGTCTTACATCTAGCTAGATGCACTCCAATATTTTACTACATGCACTCCAAATTTGGAGTGCAAAAGTGTGCACTGCACACCAATCTAGACAAAAGCAAAAATTGGAGTACTCAAAGCAAAAATTTGGTGTGCATTTAGCTTTTTTTGGAAAATTGGAGTGCACAAAAGGTGCACTCCAAAATTTTTTTTCAGTATGGAGTGCACAAGTTGTGCACTCCAAACTGTTTGGAGTGGACAAGTGTTCACTCCAAAAAAATTGGAGTGAACCTTTGTCCACTCCAAAAATGCCAATTTTTTGGAGTGGAAAGCTGTCCACTCCAAAAAAATTGGAGTGGACAGCTGTCCACTCCAAAAAAATTGGAGTGGACAGCTGTCCACTCCAAAAAAATTGGAGTGGACAGCTGTCCAATCCAATTTTTTTGGAGTGAACACTTGTCCACTCCAAAAATTTGGAGTGCAAGTAGTAAAGTTTTGGAGTGCGTTTAGCCTGACCCAAGTCCACTACAAAAGTTTTGGAGTGCACCTCAAGTCCACTCCAAAATTTTTGGAGTGGTCATTTGGGGTCACCTGCTGTGGACTAATCATCATCACTCCTCAATAGCTATTTAATTCAGTCCTCTGATCTTTGATCACACCTCTTTCTCTCTGCATCATCCCTCAGAGGCACTTCTTCTAAGAAGTTATTATCATCCTTTTTCTGCTTTTCTGTGGGCTTTTAGGCTATTAAACCCACATAGGATTTCCCTTAAAGAGCCTTGGCTAGTTTCCTTTGGCCTAAAAATTGGACAGCTGAAGAGCTGCTTCACCCTCTTGTTACTTAACAGAGGGTGCGTAGAGCTTACTCCGCTACTTCCTCTCCATCTCTTGGATTGACCCCAGTCCCTCCCCTTGTTGGGTTAGAGAAGCAAGTATTAACCTGGATCATCAAACTTATTCTTATCATCAGCTTCAATGCTTGATTATCCTTTCTTTGAAGTCCTCATCTTGTTTGTTATAATCACTCCTTCCCTTGAAATAAATTGTGTTGCCCCCCTTTTACCTTGTTTCCTGCTTCCACCATGGAGGCCCAGGCTTGCAATCAAATGGTGAACTCTATGGCAGCAGTGCTGGCCATCAAGTTGTTGACTTGATGGGCAGAAAACTCTGGCCATTGAGGACCCCCAGCTCTCAATCTCTCACAACAATGAGTCAGGAGACCGGGATTGACCAGGGCTGCATACTCAGTGGTGATTGTAAATGGAATGCCTGAGAGTGGGAGCTGAGAGTAGATAAGAGTGGAATTCCACCAATATTCTGGAATTGTGTTGACAATGTTGGCTGTGAATTGTTTTGATCAGAAGGATGAGAAGTGTGCAATTGGTGTTGAAGTACAAACATGGCAGATTAATGATTGACAGGATAAGGTCAAGTTTGAGGAGTTGATGGATCTTCTGGCCAGGGTTTTGATGTGCAGAGAGGATTCATCATTCAAGGGTTTGAAAATTTAAGGGGCATAGTGCTTGGTCATGGTTACAGGGATTGGAGTGTAGAATATTTAAGCCAGAAACAATCCAGCAATAGAAAATCATGGGGCTCATGTCCACCACGTCAGCAAACATGAAATAATGAAATAAAACAGAATCATCGGAAGCAAGAATCAAAACTCAGAATCACAGAATTAGAGAAAAACAAAAAAGGGGGAACTAAGGCTCCAGGCAACTAAAACTTTTGAAGCTTACAGTTCTGGATCCATCCATTGGAATGGACCAACAATACCACAAGCCAAAATTGGCACAATTTCCAGCTTATCTGAAGAACAGAACATGGAAGAACAGTCTGGATTTTGTTCCAAGTCCAGTTTCATACTTTCAGAGCATCTCTCTCTGATGTTGGAAACCCTCATCTATCAGTTCACTGGTGAAGACACTTATTTTCTCATATCATGAAGGGACTTTGAAGAGATATTGAATTCCCAATGCACAATTAGGATGGTTCATGTCTGGGATTTTTGTGATTTCCTCTTGCTGATTTCATAACATTTTACACTAAAATTTCATGTCATAATTCAAGTGGATGTGCTGTTTCTATCCTTTATGGCCATGGTGGTTCAACTTCCAATCCATTTTTTATTTTGTTCAAGTCATATCTTTAAAAAAAGCATGCTGATGCTGGAACTTAAAAGCTACACATGAAATGTCCTATTTCAGGATGGTAATTGGGAGGGCCAACCCAAAGCTGACCCAAGACCCAACAGGTTGCGGGTCATGTTAGGGCAGCTTTTAGGCAAAAATCCCCTGACCCAAAATTAAAACTAATAACTGGGTTGGGTTTGGGCAGGCAATTTAACATCCAGGTCATGGTTTTTTCACCAGATAAGGTGCCAGACTCCTCAAAAAGTGCTAAAATTGCCAGGTCTAGTGAGCCCAGCCCGACTCAACCCAACCCAAACCCAAAATTTTCCAAAATGGGCTCAAGTTTGGGCAGCAAATGTTGCAATTTGACCCAACCTGACCCAAGAAAAAGGTTGGGTTGGGTTTGGGCATGCTTTTTTGGCACAAACCTGACCTGTTCACATCCTGAGTTGTATTCTTTCCTTGCATTTTTTGTTTTCTATATAAATATTCTCTCTTGCTCTCCTCTGGAATGATGGACTGTTTTTTTTAAGCTTTATTTGTTTTTAGAATAAGAATTGAGGAATGCAATCTCTCACCCTAATGTACATATTGTGCGTCTAAATTTAAGGCACCTACAACACCATTAGCCCAGTTCACGTAGGTGCTCATTGGCAATTAAGATTTCCACAATGAGTAAGATCTTAAAAAATACATCATCCAAGTCTAATAAACCAACACTTTCAAGAAAACCAGATCACAGGTTTTGCATGTGACATTCCCGAAATTGCCCCCAGCCGCAGCTACAATTGTGGAGGACTGGGCTGAACCCGGGGCCATCAACATCAATTGAGCACAAGGCCTCACCAGGTGCCAAGCTCATTGGCTGACCAACTCTGGAGTTAACCAAATCACCCGCCAGGACCTAGCATCTCCACAAGCGTGGAGGCTGCCTGACCTGACACCAGGGATGATTTTGTGGCACCTGTGGACGGGTGCCATTGCTGAACTCATACTACTTCTTGGGTTTGAACTGTGTTAGAATGCAATCACATTCATCCTACATGATTCAATTAATGCAGTTCCAAGTCACTGGGAATCTCACAGCATATGTTACTTGATGTATACTTGATTTTATATTGAACTCATGTCAAAAAAATGAAGCAACAAACCTGAACTGATACCAAAACAATCATGATTCTGATATCATTATTCTTTTAAACCCATTTACTTTTCTTCATTATCAAAGTCAATGAAATTCTGTTTTATCTACTTTTGTTCAAGGCAAAAAGGAAAAATATGCATTTTTTTCTGATAAAGGACTGAAATCACAATCTTACGTTTGTGAGATGCCACAATTCATTGTATTTGGTCTGGCAGTTTATAGTAATTCAAAAATGTGAAGAATTAATTCTGAACCTACCCCCACACGTACATATTTTGGCTCGGGCAAACTTTTCCAGCAAAGGATTGTTGGGATTTGTGACCAAGGTGTCCCATTTTACACATTTTTTGGTTAAAACAGTGCAAACGGTCTTTTCAACCTGTCACATGTCTGTGAAATGTTTTGAAATCTGAATGCATACCCTGTTGTACGGGCGCGCAATAGGGTCTCATTCAGATTTCACAATCATGTAACAAGAAAAGACCAAGCACCACAAAAAAAGGAAAAGGGTCACCAATATTGGGAGTTGGTATCTGGCAACTCTAGTCCAACTTGTGGACCGAGTTCAATCTAAAAAATACAGCAAATAGAAAACATGTTAAATGCACAGTCACTGTGAAAAATGCACAGTGACTGCGCAAAAATGATCTTTGAAAATATTCAAGTCAAAATTTTATTAAAAGAGGCATATTCCGGAGGCCAACTACTAGCAGGTGTCCCACTCATCTTTGTGAAGAGGTTAAAAATTCAGATGTCTTGGATAAAAATTTGATTATATACCGTTTCTAATTTAAATGGAATTCTCTTTGGTAAAATCAGGATTTCACAAAATCTACAAACCAGGGGACATATATAATTGTGTATAACATTTGCAAAATTTAACTGCTAAGGGACATTGGATTTCTAAATTTAGGTCTACATGTTCTAAATATGATTAGGATCCTTGTGATAAATATATTTCCAGCCATCTAGGGTATACAAAATAGTTTCATTCAAGTTTTTTAGATTAAAAATTGTTTAGAAAGTGCCAAGAAATGATCCATGAGGGTTGAGACAAACTTGTTCACTAGAATATTTCTTCACATGTTGCGGAATGGAAATCTTGATTCATTGTATTTTGAGAAGCTGTTTAAAAATGGCCCAATCATTACTGGGCCATGTAAAAATACATAACATCATAAGAATGATTTGAGTTCAGCTAGAGTTCTACATGATTTGTGGAGTCATTCATGCTAAAATTACAATTCTGATCCTCTGGATATTAGCATTTGTTGTGGTTGACTTCAGAAGATGTTGCCCAGATAACCTGGCCCACATCACCATGATTTCAAGTTTATCTGAACGTTGATTGTAGGTTGACTGGGCAGGGGTTGCATTAAAAACACACGCTGTGGCACTGGAATGCAAGTGCCATAAAATCTCCCCTGGTGTGAGACACTCCCCTAACCCATCTCGGCAAGGGTCTTAGTGTCAGCTTGCTACTATGACAGAGCCAACCTGACAAAAGTAACATAAAAAGAGACATTATTACTACAGTATTAAGACCCATTTATATGACTAATAATGTAAAAAAACTCAGTTTACTTATTTTTATCCAATGAGCTTAGCAAAGTCCAGGCACCATAAAAATAAGTAATGAATTAAAATAACAACTACTTTTTACAAAAATACTAGGTAACTTCTAAACCTTGAGGATAACTTAGAATATTATTTTATATTCTGAATCCTCATGCAAATTAATGTAGGGTCCCTCACTGGAAGTACCCCTAAATTCCTACTCCTTCACCTTGAACCAATTACCCGTAAGAATTGGATGTCACACAGACATTACACACGTATGTACTTGTTATGTGTGCATGCTATATGTGAAATGACCAATTATGGACTTATAATTGAGGTGTTGTGTATAGTTTGGGAGTTAGGCCCAATTGGGGTTTAAACCTCCAACCCCACGCGTGGATTATATAATCCAATTGGAAATTGGCCAAATGCGTGGAAATAGCTAATCCCCTAGTTACCACATATGTACAAGTGTAACTAGGGTAAAAGTAGATTCTACGTGGGTTATTTACAAGGTTTCATTAATAAAAACCTTGAATACATAAGGTTAACATAGCCAGCGTGGCCTTTAATGTTGGCCTTAGCCATTTGTGGTTCATTTGCGTCATTTGTGGCCCATTTCTGATACATTCACACGTCAGTGTTGCTATGTACCTTAGTTACAATGACTAAATAAGTTATTAAGGTCATGGAAAGCACTTGTTACACAGAATTAATGACCAGCAGTGTCATTGGGATGAGCCTTGTTAGTGCCAATCTCCCAAATTGGCCACATTGCGCTGAAAACCAGTTACTACACGCACACAGGCAGAAAGGTCCTCCACTATGAGTGAAAATAGTATATATAGAGCCCTCTTTCCACGCCAAAAGTTGTTCACCATCATCAATTGTAATTACAGTCAATCAGTTACACCGTGTCCTGTCCTTATTTCAGTTACTCTGCCCTATTTTGCCTGTTTTATCCGTGGTGTTCCCTTCAAATCAACCATTCTACGTGTCCAGCTCCTGCGCAGAAACCCTTCAATCTACTCAGCAGCTCTACTTCACCCCCCTACGTGGCTTTTTGGCTTGAAAGAAGCAATAGTGAGTACTTCTTTCATCCTTCTGTCCCCATTCTGGTTCCTTAATTGGAAAAGCACTTTGGTACCACCTTCTGTTACGCAGAAACCCATTGTTTGCTTAATCAAATACCACCCTGCTTTGCAGATCTCTGATTTAGAGGGAACCTACAAACACCCCTGCGCCAGCAGGCCCCTCTATAAAAAAGAATTATATTCTTTTTATTTCTTTCCTACTACTTTTCTACGTGAAATTATCCCACTCTACCCTTATTTTGAACCCTTATCACCTTGTGTAGCTAAAAGGTACTAGCCCTTGGCATCACAGAGGCTGACAAACCTTCACCAACACTACTTCTGTGGGCACCGAGATGGACGCCCAGAACCCTAGCGACTCCCTCCCGCTTCAGCTTGGCCGGGTAAGACATGAGCGAAAGCAGCCGCTGCCGGTGCTGCAGCAGCGCTTTTGAGGCCGATGAGGCCACTGGCTGCTCATGCTGACTACTGACGCCGCCCAGGTTCTCGGAAGAGAGTGCAAACCGACCCAGGGCTTTTTCGCCGGCTTGGGGGGAGAATCATGCATGGTGGTGGTGGGAGGCTTGATAGCGGCATGCCCCCCCAAACGCCTAAAAAAAAGGCGTGCGGGGGCTGCACGCCTTCCCAACCAGGCGTGCAAACCCCCGCACGCCCTCCCCCGCATGCCGCACACCTACAAATGGCGTGAGGACGGCCGGCTTGGCGTGCGGCCCCGCCAGACAGGCGTGCTGGCCATGCACGCCTGTCTGGAGGGCGTGCAGGCCTTGCACGCCCTCCGGACAGGCATGCACGGCCGGCACGTCTGTCCGGCCAGGCTCACGTAAGCCTCTCAAATTGAGAGGCTTACGTGAGCCCCTTGGTGCCCTTATAAGGGTACCGTTTGGTACCCTTATAAGGGTAACGCTCGGTACCCTTATAAGGGTACCGTTTGGTACCCTTATAAGGGTACCGTTTGGTACCCTTATGAGGGTACCGTTTGGTACCCTTATGAGGGTACCGTTTGGTACCCTTATAAGGGTACCGTTTGGTACCCTTATGAGGGTACCGTTTGGTACCCTTATAAGGGTACCGTTTGGTACCCTTATGAGGGTACCGTTTGGTACCCTTATAAGGGTACCGTTTGGTACCCTTATGAGGGTACCGTTTGGTACCCTTATAAGGGTACCGTTTGGTACCCTTATGAGGGCACCGTTTGGTACCCTTATGAGGGTACCGTTTGGTACCCTTATGAGGGTACCGTTTGGTACCCTTATAAGGGTACCGTTTGGTACCCTTATGAGGGTACCGTTTGGTACCCTTATAAGGGTACCGTTTGGTACCCTTATGAGGGTACCGAGTAGTACCCTTATAAGGGTACCAAGTAGTACCCTTATAAGGTTACCGTTTGGTACCCTTATAAGGGTACCAAGCGGTACCCTTATAAGGGTACCAAACGGTACCCTTATAAGGGTACTACTTGGTACCCTTATAAGGGTACTACTTGGTACCCTTATAAGGGTACTACCCGGTACCCTTACAAGGGTACCAAACGGTACCCTTATAAGGGTACTGAAAGGGTCCCCTTATAAGGGTACCAAACGGTACCCTTATAAGGGTACCGAACGGTACCCTTATAAGGGTACTACCCGGTACCCTTATAAGGGTACTACCCGGTACCCTTATAAGGGTACTACCCGGTACCCTTATAAGGGTACCAAACTGTACCCTTATAGAGGTACTACTTGGTACCCTTATAAGGCTACCGTTTGGTACCCTTATAAGGGTACCGTTTGGTACCCTTACAAGGGTACCGTTTGGTACCCTTATAAGGGTACCATTTGGTACCCTTATAAGGGCACCAAGGGGCTCACGTAAGCCTCTTGATTCGAGAGGCTTACGTGAGCCTGGCCGGACAGGCGTGCCGGCCATGCACGCCTGTCCGGAGGGCGTGCAAGGCCTGCACGCCCTCCGGACAGGCGTGCATGGCCAGCACGCCTGTCCGGCGGGGCCGCACGCCAAGCTGGCCGTCCTCACGCCATTTGTAGGCGTACGGACGGCGTGCAACATGCGGGGAAGGGCGTGCGGGGGTTTGCACGCCTGGTTGGGAAGGCGTGCAGCCCCCGCACGCCCTTTTTTTAGGCGTTTGGGGGGGCGTGCGCACGCCCTTTGGGCGTGCCGCTATCAAGCCCCTGGTGGTGGAGCGCGAGCCCAGAGCCAGACGCTCCAGGCCCAGGTGTGTCCTAGTTGGCGTGCTGGGGTTCTGTCGACCAGAGGCACCACTGGGCATGGATGGGTCTCCAAGATTGTACAGCGCCTGTTTTTGGAAGGTGAACCGCGGTGCATACGGATGCTCCTTTGTTGAGGGCCATTGGTAAAAGAATGTATAACACTAGGGATTGATTTCTTGTGTCAGATAATATATATACACAATAAGAAATGAAGAGCACATCTGTTCTAAAGCAATCCTTCTCCCTCCTACTCGTCTTCTTATTTACACTTTTCACATTGATCATGTATACGCTTGTATTTGAATGGAAACATAGAGCGAGAGAAAGAGATAGAGAGAGAGAAGGAGAATCGGATCATTTACCTAGGGGCTAAAGGAGCTACCCAAGTTTGCAGGAATGAACTGATTTGCTTAAACACAAAGGATTGTTGATGGGGACTATAACGTTTGATCTAAGTGTTGGCACTTGATCTTAGCACGTGGTCCCACATCAGCTTCTGTGCACTTTCTTTATTGTGATTATTCTTTGTTGTTCAGCTCTTACCTTTGCTTGCGCAGACGGATGCCGAGCTTGTTGGCTGTCCTTTATTTTGGACTGTTAGCTTTGCCGTAATCACTACTACTAAAGCAACGTCAAGGACAGGCGGAAAAGCTTTGTCAGCTTCCAGCGCAAGCATTCATCAAGCTCAGGACAATTACTTACTCGTTCGTGTTTCCACTGATACGAGTGAGGATCTCTCTGTCGCTTTGATGATGAGCTGATATTCTTGACGCTAGAGTTCTAATGGATTGAGAAGGAGAACGGGGGATAGATCCTGGCCGTTAGTCTCTCTTTGACCATCAGACTATATTCATCTTTGATTACTCACGGATTCCTCTCGTGAGATTTCTCCAGTCGTTGGAGTTTCTTGGCTGCTTTGATCCTGCCATGGTGCGCATTGACATTGTCATCTGTGGATAACAAGCGTGCAACCAACTGGTCAGTTGAAGCGCCTTATTTTGGACATGTCAAGGGCCGCATGTGACATACCTTTGGTTGTCACACGACTGTTCCTCTTGGCAGTATTTCCTTTCCCCTTTTTGTCTGTGGACAAAATCCGACAATTGGCTGGCCTGAGGACTCTGCGCTTGGCTGCTTTCCGGCAACGCTGGCCATGCCTGGTGATTAAACAAAAGCTGCGCATTATTGCATACTGCCAGGTGGAAAAAGGCCAAGAAAAAAAAATGTCCACCATGCGTTCATGCGTTTTCATCAAGGCGCGCTGAGAGTGTGTCAAGTTCCAACACAAATTAAGTTGCGACTTCCAACAAAAATGCGGATTGGATCTGATCTGTTGTGGGGTACAAGTAGTCAAGGAGCATTATAAGAAAGACCAATGACATAAGTGAAAGCTTCACCTAAACCCATGTATAGTGTGCGGTGTGTCACAAGCAGTCACACAAAGCCGGGAGCTTGCGGTGAGAGAGAGTTGATGTTGTTGTTGGAGTGAATACAGCGTGAATAAATCTGGGCTGTTTCCATTGCCGTGAGGAGGGGATAAATAGGTTGCAATGAAATCATGTTGAATGCATTTGTTGTCTGGTATGCGTGACCCGTGCCGCGGTTGTAAGGGTGTTGTCAGGAGGCGTTACCTGAGTGCGTAAACAATGAGGTTTGAAGGTCAGCCAGATTGACCATAAGAAGAGGGGCTGCCGTAGATTATTTCCCCCAGGTGCCGTCCATATTTTGTTGCTTGTGCACAAAGGGAAGTGCCTCAGGTGACCCCCTCCTTATGCAAAGGGGCAAGCTAAATGCACTCCATAGATTTACTGCATGCACTCCAAAAGGTTGGAGTAGACTATGGTTCACTCCAAAAAAATTGGAGTACACCATAGTCTACTCCAAATATTTTGGTGTACACTGTAGTGTACTCCAAAAAACTGGTGAAATTTGGAGTGTACAGCCGTGCACTCCATTTTTTTTGGAGTGTGGCTTGGTACACTCCATCCACATATGGAGTGCCCCATCCATGCACTCCAATTATTTTTGGTTCACTCCAAACTTGATGTGTGGAGTGCAGGTCCTCTCACTCCAAAAGAAGTTGGAGTGCACGTTGATGCACTCCAAGAATTTGGAGTACATTTGGGGGCTTGATAGCGGCACGCCCGAAGGGCGTGCGCACGCCCCCCCAAACGCCTAAAGAAAAAGGCGTGCGGGGGCTGCACGCCTTTTTTTTTAGGCGTGCCAACCCCCGCATGCCCTCCCCCGCATGCCGCACGCCGTCCTCACGCCTACAAATGGCGTGAGGCGGCGTGTAGCCCCGCCGGACAGGCGTTCTGGCCATGCACGCCTGTCCGGAGGGCGTGCAGGCCTTGCACGCCCTCCGGACAGGCGTGCACGGCCGGCACGCCTGTCCGGCCAGGCTCACGTAAGCCTCTTGAATCGAGAGGCTTACGTGAGCCCCTTGGTACCCTTATAAGGGTACCAAGTGGTACCCTTATAAGGGTACCAGTCGGTACCCTTATAAGGGTACCAGTTGGTACCCTTATAAGGGTACCAGTCGGTACCCTTATAAGGGTACCAGTCGGTACCCTTATAAGGGTACCAGTAGTCGGTACCCTTATAAGGGTACCAGTAGTCGGTACCCTTATAAGGGTACCAAGTGGTACCCTTATAAGGGTACCGACTGGTACCCTTATAAGGGTACCAAGTGGTACCCTTATAAGGGTACCGACTGGTACCCTTATAAGGGTACCAAGTGGTACCCTTATAAGGGTACCGACTGGTACCCTTATAAGGGTACCGAGTGGTACCCTTATAAGGGTACCGACTGGTACCCTTATAAGGGTACCGAGTGGTACCCTTATAAGGGTACCAGTCGGTACCCTTATAAGGGTACCACTCGGTACCCTTATAAGGGTACCGACTACTGGTACCCTTATAAGGGTACCGACTGGTACCCTTATAAGGGTACCGAGTGGTACCCTTATAAGGGTACCACTCGGTACCCTTATAAGGGTACCACTCGGTACCCTTATAAGGGTACCAGTCGGTACCCTTATAAGGGTACCAGTAGTCGGTACCCTTATAAGGGTACCGAGTGGTACCCTTATAAGGGTACCACTCGGTACCCTTATAAGGGTACCACTTGGTACCCTTATAAGGGTACCGACTACTGGTACCCTTATAAGGGTACCGACTGGTACCCTTATAAGGGTACCGACTGGTACCCTTATAAGGGTACCAAGGGGCTCACGTAAGCCTCTCGATTTGAGAGGCTTACGTGAGCCTGGCCGGACAGGCGTGCCGGCTGTGCACGCCTGTCCGGAGGGCGTGCAAGGCCTGCACGCCCTCCGGACAGGCGTGCATGGCCAGCACGCCTGTCTGGCGGGGCTGCACGCCGCCTCACGCCATTTGTAGGCGTGAGGACGGCGTGCGGCACGCGGGGGAGGGCGTGCAGGGGTTGGCACGCCTAAAAAAAAAGGCGTGCAGCCCCCGCACGCCTTTTTCTTTAGGCGTTCGGGGGGGCGTGCCGCTATCAAGCCCCGTACATTTGCATTCCTTGGAGTGCAAGCAAATCAAAAGATTCAAATGATTTCTCAGTACCATTGAGATAAATCACATGATAAGTACACCGCGGCTCCACTTGGCCAAGGAGTCGCGCGTTGGGCTGGCCGGTCCGTCGGATTTAGGACGGCCCGCCCTGACTTGATGTCGGGATGCCCAACTAGTCAGCCGGACCTGTCTGACCCCCCCTCGGGCGGCCCTTCCCGACAGGGAAGGCAGTCTGCCCATGCCGACACTCCGGGCAGCATGGGCGGCTCAGCGCAGGGGCCAGGCCAACCCATCTGCCCACTTGGGTAGCATGGTTGGCAGACGGTTGGGGTCTTTGGTGGGTTGGCTGCCCAAAGAAATACACCAACCCTTCTGACCAGTGATCAGACGGGTCAGTCCTCTGCCGTTTCCACCTTGTCAATGGTCTGCGGACCCATTGGACCTGATCCTCTTTGGCACTCAGACGCTGTCAGCTTGAAACTTCACCCAAGTCATCCCGGTGATCAAGCAGTTGGTATGATGGCATAAGGATTTACTTGACTCAGGGAAGACCAGCGCTCACCACTCCAGGACACCCAATATGACCAACACGCATACTCAAATCACAGGGCCGCTCATCAGATTGCCAGCAATACTCCCTGGGGCCAATGTCAACTGTCCATTGGTTATTGAAGGGTCATCTGGCTTTCCAAACAACAGCTTCTATCATCCTTTTGTGATTGACCAACATCCTAGGTTCCCCAGTAACGATCGAGATCATCCATTTCTGATCAATCAAGTCCATCGTTACCATACTGAAGCCACATTGGAAAGAGTCAGAAACCCCAGCAACTTAACCATCTTAAACAACATGCCGGCGTCCAAAACCAAAGCTGAGCGCAAGAAAAGGAGAGAAGATATCCGAGCGCTCAGATTGAATGAAAAGAAAGGAGGCAAACAGCCTCAATCCATATGTTTCATTACCTTGTTGATATGTATATTGTGATTTGATTGAAACCATATTCACATAGAAACTAATATTAATTTGTTCATAGAAATACAATTGATTGCCTAATTTGAACACAACCGTTAGATTACAAATGGCTAGCAGAGATTGTGATTCACCAGAATCTAGTGGTATGGTCCACCAAAAGGATAAGTAGTGAGTTTAAGATGAAGATTATATGAGAAATGCCGGATCGACTCGCGTGGCTGCATTGCTGACGGGAAAAATTGTCTTTCCTTTCTTCTTGTTGGCCTTCCACTTATTCAGGCCATCATGCAATGCGTTCAACCACTGAAGTGGTTCCACGGTTTCCAACTTGAGTCCGGACGTTCTTCGATGGAATTTGATAGCTCGCAAGGAGCAAGAATTTAAGATAAATTTTTTGTTGTCTTCATGTGTCACCTCCATTGCCTTGACCTGGCTGTCTTGCCTCTCCACCCTCATGACTCGCGTCTTTGTGAGTTGACAATTACCATTGTGGCAGTTATGCTGCAAGTTCAATGAACTTAGAACTTCCTGTAAAATTCAACCCAAGTCAACATGACAATGCAATGGGAAAACTGATCAGTCAAATGTGTACCTTAGCATTGACGAAGAGAGAATGTTCCGTGACCTCAAACTCTGCCATTTGATACCACTGTTTTATGTTGGTTTTCTTTTTGAGTATACTCGTGTGGAGCATGTACATACACGGATGAGAAGGCTTTTGAATAGACCAGATAGAATTGATGCAACCAACAGTTTTGTTGCCTGAATTTTGATGCAAAGGGGTATCGAACTGTTGAATTGGTCATGGAGAGCAATATTTTAGACATGCAAGTCACAGTGATTTCAAAGAAATGAAGTCGATCAACTAACCAAAACAAAAATGTTCTTCTTCAATATTTCTTTCTGGTTCAAGTTCAGCTCCAAGACTTGGTGAATGTCATGATTGAAGTAATGATTCCTGAGATGCTCCGGGACTTGCAGGGTATCAACTTTGGAGACCTTTTCTTTTTTGAGTGAAGGAAAAGATTGATTGGGTTTGGCAATAGAATGATTGTAGCCAAATACAGCTTGAATGTTTGGATTAAGGGAAAAGATATCTGTTACATTAGACGATGCCTTGGTAAATTTTTTTGTATGTGTATCAAAAAAGGTACTGCCAGAAAGTATATGTCGGAAGGAATGATAGCTTCTAAAAGAAATGGCAATATCTTGACCGGGACTCTGACGATTTGAGTGAACTGATGTGTTGCGTAAGATACCGTTATAGCTTTCAAACTTCTCCGTAGCAAAGAGATCGGCAGTCCCATAGTGTAAAATAGATTCCGGCAGGTGGAGCAACATGTGAAACTTTGGTTTATTAATCCACTGAGCCGTAGATTGGACAACATGGTATAAAAAAGTGTTGATGCAATTCTTGAGATTGATTTGAAACTTTTCCATATTTTTGATATGGGTTTGGAAGACCAGCGGGGCTAGATGGCAAAGAGCATGCCAGAGTTTTCTTTGCGGCTCGTCCATGAATCGAAAGAACAAGAATGGTGCCGCTTGAACTATGAGTTTGAAATCTTTACCGACTAAACTTGAGGAGTACTTCACAAGACCAAGCGGTTTTAGTGAAGCCATATTCAAGGAATCTGGGTTGAAGGATCGCCACAACGCAACAAGTTCATCTTTTTCTTCAGCTTTGAGGTGATTCATGAAATCACAGAAAAGGTACTTCACCACACCAAGCAAGAAGATGTGAAGGATTTCAACGGGAGTGTGCTTTGTTCCATCAAATCCTGGTACCATGGTAAGAAGAGTCAGATTTTAATTCAAAATAAAAAATTTGAAAGAGGAATAGAAACGATTTCATTGTAGCATTCAGTTTCAGATATGGACTTAATAAAGATCCTGGATCATCTCTGTCCAGATCCACTATATGCTGTGGAATATCAGACTTCAAGTGCTCTGGAATGGGCATGTTCTGCTTTGTGAGTTTCTTCCAGAGTTTTGTAGATTTATAGATTTCTGATGCAAATTGACGATTAAGGTGGCCTCGCACGCCGTATTCAATTGAACGTTTATTGGTGTTTTTTTCATTCTTTTTCTCCTTCACCAAGTCCCAGAGCGCTTTAGAATCTCGTATTGTTTGAGGCCAATTCCGAGATATGTTTGACAGCTGATCAAACACAAGTCAAATAGTGGTCGTAAGCTGATGATTTCTTTTCAAGAAAAAGATTGATGTGCAGACCTGGGTACCATGCGAGCTAATTTGCAAAAACTCTTGCAGATATTTCATTGTGACTTTCTCAGCTAAAGTAGGAGCCGATAAGATGCAGAAACAACATGGATTGAGAGCAGCAGAGGGCACTGGTGTATTTGTAACCTTGGCGTGCATCGGTGAGTCTCCAAGGAACAATAGAACAGGAGTCATGACCAAGACCTCCTCCATAATACCTACATTGTATGCATTATATCCATTGCCTAACATCTTGCTATAAAAATTGTCAGCACAGATTGGTATCATAAAATTTTTTGATCTGCTTACTTCAGCTCTGGTACAATCAGCTGTCCCATTTCCAAAGCTCCAGCGGTGTTTGATGTACACAGGAAGTGACAGTTGAATTCTTGGTTTGAAATTGCGGGGGGAAGTCCAGCCAAGGTGAAGTAATAGGAAATGTGTTTGTTCCATTGCTTTGAAACATTACCTGATGTATCATTGCAGTACAAGTTAATTGGTACATGTCAAATGATTTTGTTGGCCGCTTTGGTCCTCCAAGGATTTGGAAGGGTAATCAAGTTGACAGCCTGATTGTGGTTGAATTCTAAATTTGAAAGACAAGGAATGGAACAACAAGTCAATTGAAGCATTCTCATTTTATAAGTTATTAAATATTACAAGCCTTTCATACAATTCCCACACTGAGCCAACAATTTCTTTCCATTCTTTGTCTTTATTTCTGAGTAGATTAAATCAAATTCCTCCAAAGGCAATGTTGATAGATTTGGGTCTTGAAATTTGATGTCTGATGGGATATGGATAAGGAGGTTGTCAAGGTTGTCATTGAAATCACTCAAGGAAATGTGTGGCTTGATACACTTTGAAAAAAGCCGGTCATTCAGCTTAAAAAAGAAAATAGGGACAACTATGTTTGGCAATGCCTTGAGTTTTACTGGCTCAAAAATATAGTAATGTTTGTTATTTGAGGTGCACATTTGAGCACGCTGAGTTTGGGATAAGCTTTCTAACCAGACCTTGGATTGTGATAACTTGAAGATGTTTCTTCCTTGCGCATTGATGGGGAAGAATTCCAAGTGTGGAATCACCAACGGATTTGACAACTCCTAAATGTGAATTACAATTTATTTAGATAAGAGTTTACATGAATCAAAATGCAAAATTATGTGCGCAATAATATTGTTTGCAGAGAGGGAAAAGCAAGTTTGTCCAGTGCTCGCATTCTTTTGAATGATAGGGTGGTTCCAGTGCTTGCATTCTTTTGAGTGATAGGGTGGTGTACAGCTGCGCGTTATATCCTCTTTCTCTGCCTTCTCAGGGCCTCGTATCCTGGAAGGTTCAAGTCACATAGGGTGAGGAGAACCTGTCGGATGTGGTTGTAGATTGAGCGCAAGATTATTTTGTGCAGGAATCCAACAATCAACGCTCCTGCCAGGTAATTTTGAGACAAAAACAAAACAATTCAACTTCATAAAGTGCAAAAGCCCAGGAATACACTGACAAATTTGTTGTGGAAGGGATACCAAGGTGAGTCTCTCCCTTTTTTTTCTTGATCCTTTTCGACATTCCTTTTCTCTTTTCCAGATTGTGAGATATTGTCTATATCTGGTAGAATATCAGTCCATTCAAGCTCGCGTTCGTCATCTGAGTCCCAATAGTTCTTGGCTTGGACGTTCTTGGTAAATTCTTCCAGCGGAGGGTGGACATTCTTTGGATCAAGGTCAATTTCCATGTGTGTATTGCTTTCTTCCTCTGTCGCAAAGGCTCAATCTAAGAAAGTATTGTTGAATTCTTGATTAAGATCTTCCACCTCCTCATCCAGAATTGTTTGGACACGGTCATCAGTTGCTTCTTGCGTGTTTGGGATTGGCAAAAACTGAACAGTTTGTTGGTTTGATTCAAAGGCCAATACGTGTTCCCGGTGGCTTCGAAGTTTGGTATGTCTTAATCTGTCCTTGAGGAGCCAACTCCCACAAGGCCTGCAACAAAATCGCTTCCCTTCAGGAGTATTGAATTCACCAAAACCTTTGAAAACAAATGTAACGTCGTTGTTTCTTGTTTGATGATCTTAGTCTTGAAAAGAAATAACTCACAGTTGTAATCCACCTTTGTATTTATGTGTCTTGGCATTGTGTCAATTGGCTTTGGATGGTGTGTGGTGTCTTGGGATGTTTATCAAAAAATTCAATCTCCTGGTTTTAGTATTCTCAGGTTTAAAATTGGTGTTTTTGACAATTCAATCCTGCATGATCTTTCTCTTCCATCTCCTCCAATACATCACCAAACCAACAGCAACAATCAAGATTGAACCTTCCTCATCTTTGATTCCCATCAACATTTTCCCTTTGTTCCCTTGATACACAATACTTACAATCTTAATTGGTCTTCTCATTCTCATCATGTCTGCTAATGGTGAAGAAGAAGATGACGTTTCAAACATATTCAACCGGAATTCTGGTTCCAATAACCATCCTCAAAGTCGCCCTCATATTGGAGACAATGACATTGATATCGAGGAAAATCAACATGGAACTTCTCACAGTGATCTCTTCAACCGTAGCAATCACAACTCTGAGGATGGGGATGAATTTATGGCTGATCCAGAAAATAGATTGGAGACTTTGATTGAGGAGCTTCAAAGTATGTATCATCTCAACAATCACTATGGTCCACTCGCAGCCAAATCGGTGAAGGTAAGCTGTTCAGTCTTTGCCTTTTCTGTTTTTTCCTTCTCCTGACCACACTCAATCCAACAGTGTCCCGCCAACAAGCAATTCGCAAGAACCTTCTATGCAATCACTGCAGCAACCCAGGCTTTTGAATCTTCTGAATCAAGTGCTGTCAACCCAAAAAACAAATGCGCAGACCAGTTCAAAGTAAGGTCACTCCATCCACAATCCTCATTGCACACTCTGAGCGTTTTCTGATTCACATATTGAACAGGATTTTATTCGCAAAAAGGCCAGGCTCTTCATAACAAAGACTGACATTGAAGCTTATACTGCCACCCTTGACAAACATGGAGATCCCTTGAGAAAGTTGCTCCTTAAACTGACCAGAGTGAGTCGTTTTCCTTTTGGTTGGTTTCTTAACATCAACTAACTCAATCTATACACAACTACCCAGGACGCTGCCGATAATCAAACCAATGACTTTAAGGCAAAGTACTTTCCTGAAGGCTATGCTGGCAAAGACCTTGAAGCAAAAGCCAATTTTTGCGGAGCATTTAATGAGTTGGTCAAGCACGTCCGAGGTCAATTGAGAGACTTGGTAAGCCTTCTTCTTGACATTCATTCGCTTCAATTTGCAAACAATGTCATTTATCTGATGTAGCATTTGTTACAAGCTTCTTCAGCAGATCTTGAGTACCAAAAAGATACAACCCAATGGCCCGGTTCCCTGCATTGATGACCTGATCCATCATGTCAGCAATCATCTTTGTTCCTTCTCATACATGGCTCAACATCCAACATTGACTTTTGCTTGCTTCTAGATCATCTTCAAGCTTCTCCCTAGGAAAGACAGAGCAAACTATGCACCAGCCGCAATCACATGGAAGCAGCGCATCCAAATCAGCCATCTCCAATTGGAAGCAACTTCCCACTACTTGTCCCATTACCCAAAAAGTGTGACGCAATGGAACCTGATCGATCAACAATTAGATGTCCTCTGAGGGAAGCCAATCCCCTTTCAACAAAAGCAAGTCAATCTTTTGTCTTGCTCACACACACACAATTTATCTGACAATCAACTTGCCTTTCAACTAGGCATGCCGAGTTGGTCCTTGCAAAGGACCTTGAATTATTCTCTCACAAGTTGTCGTTTAAGGATCTCAACCATGACAATATTTTTATGCCGAGGATGGAACAGGTTGAGGATGCCATGCCAAGAACAGGCTTCCCAGAACCAGCTCCAAACAATACTCCAGCCAACATTTGACTGCACGTTCCCTCTTCTTATTTCCACTGACTTCCTGTGCATCAATTGCACATTGATTGCGGTTTATACTTTTATTCTCGGCAAAAGTAGTGATTTAAACTACACATATGTATTCCCCTCTTTATGATTATAACTTGCTTCAGGTTAACCAAGACTATTAAGTATGAATCAGAAAACCTGGTTTTAATGAAATAGAAACAAAAAATAAAACCCGGTTAACAAAAACGGAAACCGAACAATTAAAAATGACCCGCAGAAAAAAAAGTGGTGGGATTTGACGTCAAAGTCAAACTGACCAAGGTTTGCCGCCCTGCAGGACGGTCAGAAAGTCAAAAAATCTGACGGCAGGGGCAGTTTGGCTGATAAACTTGACTTTGGGGTACGCACATAACTGCCTGCCGTGTCCGTCAGGAAGGCTGTAAATCCAACGGAAGTGCCAGTCTGCCCCTTGGCTTTGACGTCAGGGTAAAATTGGTAGGAAAACGGGCGTCAGGGGCGGTCTGCCCTGCTTGCCGCTTTTCCTCCCACCGTACGGCCGACCAAGGCCCACTGCGGGGGCAGATTGCCTCCAGCCAATGTTGGCGCAGACATTGGTTTGCCGTCCGACTGCACCTGTAGTGTAGGTTTTTTGGATACTGTGGAGTGAGGCATTTGGGAGTCCCAAAAGGGGTTAAGGCACCAAATCTCCAATTTTGTCTCTGTTTTGCTGACCACTGTGATCCAATATTTCATTTGGTCAGAAAATTTTCATTTATTATCATTTCCCTCACATCTCAGGCTATACTCTCCAAATTTTTTCGGATTTTTCCAAGCACTATTAAAGATTTTTGAAAATCTGCAATAAGCAAAATCAATTTTATGGATTACAAATAGTTTTCAATATGATTTATTTTTTCAGATTCATTCTTTTGAACCCATTTTGCACCCCTGGACCAAGACTTGTGACTTCAAGTACGTTGGTGGGTCTACTAGACTTGAACAAAATGCGCCAGATTTATATGGCGAGGCACTGTACATCAGTGAGATGTGTGTAAAAGGATAGCTGATAGGATGATTCACATTGGGCACTATGACCATCTCTAATTACCCCAATTTTATGACACTTGTCATAAAATTTTTCACTCAAAATTTGACTTGGTCCAAATGTTCCAAAACATCCAGATATGGGTTGGAGGTGCAAATATTTCACAAACTTTTACACATTAAGGGCGTTAAAAATTGGTGCAAACATTTTCAAACATCTCAATGTGAACCGTCCTAATTGGTACTGGTTAACCACATTAAACAACATAGTGACAGAATTTCCAGTCTTGTACTACTATATGAAGCAGATGGAACCAATGCCCTCTATTTGACGTTACATTACATCCCACATACAAATTTGATTAATATTACCATTTGAGCACTGACTATTTCCCAATGGTCAGTCTACCTCAAGCATTCCTTCACCTGTGTGTCTACATTACATTTGAAGCTGAACCTGAAACAAAATAAATGAAGGGCAACTCAGACAAGCAAGTGGGATGTGAGTTCCTCAATCCAAAACCACCTCCACATAAGAGCTCCACTGATTGACTTGGGCTTCTCTTCAACAAATTAGTTATAATCTTTTTGTTTGGGTCACTAGGTTTTATTTACTACACCATATCATGCTGCATGATACTCCTCTTCCCAACTGAGACAAATGAGGGAAAGATTGGAAACCTCCCATACTTCATGCCCTACAATCTTCTGGTCAGAATCCCTTCTGTTGGCCTTGTCCTGTTTGCCTCTGTGGTTGGGACCTGTATCTCTCTAATAATGTAGGCTTCATGTGCCCTCATAGCTTTCTGGGATCAATAATCTGAGTTCTTTTTGTTGGCAAACAACACAGGATTACAGAAGCTATCAAGGATCAAAGGAAACCAAATAAACTCAGCTAAACATAGCCATGTATGACCAGCAGTGGAATTCTTAACAAGTAGTTTAAAATTTTCCTCAGGTGGTTCAAGTTGTTGATATTTTCTCTTAACAAGTAGTTTAAAATTTTCCTCAGGTGGTTCAAGTTGTTGATATTTTCTTAGGGCACTGTTGAGTAAAACAAGGGGCAAACATGAGTATTTCTAGTGTGAAGTCAAGCCCAAGAGTCAATCTTGTTGTAGATTCATTGGGGAGAAATTCAGTTGAACATTCAACCTTGGTGTATCAGAGTTAGTATTGGGCATGTGTCCATTTCAGGATGATGGGATATTTTGTTCAATCAAGAACAGCTGATTAGATTCCAGGGGGCTTTCACAAAAAGTGGATTTTTTTAATTCCCCCATGTTGATCCACAAGATATTTTGAATTTTGTGTTTGTCTTGTTGGTCCAATCAATATTGATCAGCAAATTGGATGATTACATTGTGACTGGTGATACTTTTTTCACTGTGACTGTGGGATAATTGATTTCACTAAGTAAAAGGGTATTGCAAAAATGTTATGGAGAGCCAGAGAAGTTTGCCATTTTGCTCTTTTCTCCATTGATAAACCATCCCATAAACAAAAGGGAATGTCACTTCAAATCAACAAAAAGACTGTTAAAAATTCAAAAGAAACTAGGGTTCAAGGCAGCTATGCCATCCATTACTCCCAATTACCAGTAATATATCAATACCCCTATTATACTGATGTCCACTGAAGCCTTAGCCCTAATGTGCCAATTGAAGTTGACCTGCAACCTATCCCCATCTCTAACATGGCCACTGGGCTACACAAATTTCTATCCCTTTGCACACCCCATATGCCACCCCCCCCCTTGAAAAACAAGCAACCTTGGAAACCACCGGTGCTTGCAATTGGGGATGGCCTGTTGGTGTTGGGTTCAATTGAACTCTGACAGCTTCAAAACCATTGCATTGGGAAAACTCACCATAGACAGTGGACCACTTAAGGTGGCCTTGTGTATCTTTTCCATGCACTGTATCAAACCAGTGAAGTCATTTTTCTGAATCTTGTGTTAAGTTTGGGAATTGAGAGCTAAATTGGTTGAAAGTGCAAGATTGATGAGGCCCAAGGGTAAAGTCAAAGCAATTGATTTGAGGTTGAAAAGTCAAAGCATTTTATTGGCTCTTAAAGCCATCACCTGAGAAAGAAAAAAATGTGTTAATCATGATTGAAACACTCAAGATGGATGCATCATACACCAGCGCAAACCTTGATCCCACTAGCCATGAAACCTCCAGCAAGGATGAGATGATGCTGTAGCCCAAGCAAACCATGCAGAAGATCCCACAAATGCCCATCCAATATTGAACCTCTTCCAGGATGTTAGCCTGAAGCTAGCTGAATGTGTCTTTGTTGATCTTAACAAGTCAATATTTGGAATCAAACTTCCAACCACTGTATTTTTGTGGAATAAGTGCTTAATCTCAACTGCCGGACAAGTTAGATTTGAACCACTGAAAGAACACTAGATTCAAAACAAAAAAATATATATGAAAGAATTAAATACATCATTGTTGATATTTATTTATTCTTAGCCTCCCATCTACAAACATTCTTTTCTTTTCTAAATTGGGTTTAGAGAAGGTCAGATATAATTTTACCATCATATTTTGGAAATAATGGTAGCCAGAAGTCATTGTCACTGTATTTCTTTTTGTTGGATAAAAATAATCAGCTAATTGAATATATTTTAACGGAGAGAAATTAATCATACCTGGTTTCCATTTTGATAAGCAAAGTGACAAGCAATGGAAGAGAACATGCTGGATCTGCTCCACATGGCCACAGAATATTGTCTTGGGTCCTTGGTTTCTTCTGGAAAAAAAATTGTGAAACCCCATGATATAGAACATGAAATGGACCATGGAAGGAATGGCCTTGCAATGCAGGATATGCCAGGCCAAGAGTAGGAAGGAGGAGTTGACCACCAGAATGATTACCAAAGAAAAAAAACACTATCCATTAAAAGGGCATTGTTTTGGTCTTAATGTGAATAGGGTTGTGTGTTGACAGTAACTGTACGGCCTGATGGAAATTTCAAGTGAGATTACAATTCCGTCATATATAATGAGCATGTACTAACCTCCAACAATGGGACTTTGCTCCAGTGTGATGGACTCTTTCACATGAGAAGATCTCTCAGCAGCCAAATATTGAATTGCTCTCTTGGCAATAGTTGATGACGCTGGAAGGAAATCTTTGTTGATTCAATATGAGATTCAATGATAAAATACCATATCATGTCGAAGTTCCACCAAGCCACGCCAGGTTGCACCCGTTTGAGGACTCAGAGGTTCCGGAAGGTTTGGTTTGGCAGCGGTTCTCCATTTTTTATTGTGACCCTGAAGCAATTTCCTCTTGATGAAATGGGTTGCACATAGGATTGTTTGATCGACCGCTCCTCCTGATTTGGGCTGAAAGATGTCACTGATTAATGTTTATTTGAAAATATATATATCATAATTGGTTTGGTGATGCACTTACACTTCCCAATCCGTATCCATAGGCCTGGAAGGAGCAAGTTGTCTTTTTGGCCTCTTCACTGGAACATAGTTGACCTTTGGTTTCTAATGTTAGTGGAAAGGGACTAATGGGTGACAAGTTTGGGACTTCATTACATCACATCACTGGATTGTTTTTATTTTCAATGACTTGATTGTTCACAAAAAAATTATCTAAAGATTGTTGGGCCTGAAGCTGAAAACAAGTTCCAACATCAGCATAAAGAGCCAAGAAAGTTTTGAAGGGGATTTGATGCTTACATCTTGTGGAAGATGATGAGTGGTGTTTGATTCAGGCTTTGGAGGAAGCCCAATCCCAACACATATTCCCCCCTCATCAAGAAGAATCACCATGACGTCTGCTGGCAACACTTCACATTTCAGCTCCAGGTCCATTGAACATTGTATAACATCTTCAAGGGTTGGGAAGCGGAGGCAGAAGGGGGGTTGTCCATTGGACATTGCTTGAGTCCAATAAGTTTGGATTCGATTGTTGACCAATCTTGCAGCATCCACCAGCTGTTGTTGGAGGGCATTTTGCGGAGGGTGCTGGCTGGTGAAGGCATGTTGAATCATTCAGATAATTTTTTCAATGTTGCCTGCAGGTTGGAATTCTTGCATCAGAAATACAGCATGCAGATCGAAATCAACCCATTTCTGGATGGCCCGTTGATGCTGCAAATGCAAAAACTGGAGAGCCTGAGAATTCATTGATTTCCCCCCAGGGTGATCAGATGCCCTTTTGGGGGGGGGGGGGGCTGATCTCCACTATTGGGATTGGAAAGTGAAAAATTCATGGTCAGTATCATGTATTTGGCTGGGTGCCCTGGGATAGAATCAATGGGACATTGTCTTTGCAACACATGCCCATTGATTCCACAATGTCATTCTGGGTGCGCTTCACACGCCTCCCAGCATGACACTGCCCCCAGGACATCCATACCCAAGATAGATTCAGGGCAGCCCAATGGGATTGAAAAGAACTTACTTGAGAGTGCTTCACCAATTGGTCAGAGCCCATACACTTAAGGCCACGGCTGGGGGGCATTTCTACATCCTTTAAATCAGACAAGATAAATGCATTGTCAGTATAAGGCGGTGCCCTGGGATAGAATCAATGGGACATTGTCTTCGCAACACATGCCCATTAATTCCACAATGTCATTCTGGGTGCACTTGGCATGCCTCCCAGCATGACACTGCCCCCAGGACATCCATCCTCAAGATTGATCCAGGGAAGCCCAATGGGATTAAATGGGACTTTGTCAGCCTACGTGATGCCAAGAACAAAGTTCTTCTAGCTACACGTGGTGCAAAGATGTGAAAAGGTAGTTTCACGCGTGGGTCTCACGGTGAAATATGGTAAAGTAGAAAAAAGGAGAAAGAAATATAAAAAAAAGCAAAAGCTTTTTATCAAAGAGGGGCCTGAGTTACAGGGGTGTTTACGGTGCCCTCTATGAATTAGATCCTGAAATATCAGGGGTACTCTAATTATCTGGTCCTTTGACAAGGAGTACACCCAGAAATGACAAAGAAAGAAGTGCTACGGGGAATTTTACTCACTAATGCTAAAATCCATGCAAAGGGGTCTTCTTCAAGCTTGGCAGGGATCTTGAGGCGTCAAAAGTAGTCAAGAATTGATTGGAAAGCTGGGGATTTGTCATGGTAATTGTTGGTTAAGGTGATGATCCAATATAACAGGTATAACAAGGCTAATAACTAGTGTAAAGGCTGGTTGATTGCGTTGGTATATGCTGATATGATAAAAGATGATGGGGATTGTCAAAAGTGGGCAAACAAAGCTCTTTAAATATCAATTTTGGGCCACTGTGTGCGTGGTAATTTGCCTCAATTGCAGGTGTAGCCCATTTCAAACCAAACCAGGCCATTGTTACGCTAGTTTGGACCAAAAGGGCAAGCCACAGCTGCTTATGGGTGAATACACAAGGTTATGATGAGTTTGTTGACGCCAAATAACCATGTAGACCAACCTGGTTCAATACTACTGGCTTGGTTTAGTCAACAGTAGCATTGAAGGAGTGGTTACGCCTGAAAAGGGCCACAAATATTGAGACTGGGCCACGCTACAGGTGTTACACATGTGTAATTAAGGTTTTAAAAGCGGAAACCTTGTTTATATATATGATGCAAGGTTCCTGAAACCTAGTTACATACATGCTTCCTTAGTAACATGTATTTGTGTAGTTCATGCGGGGTTTTTAATGAATTGGGCCAACTTGTGTAACCAGTGCGCGGGGTTAGAAGATTAAACCCCATTTGGGCCTAACTCGGCCATTTCACACAACACCTCAAAATGAAGTCCATTTTTGGTCATTTCCCAGTTGGTATCGTAATAGTCAACCAACATGTTACGCATATATGCCGTGCAATCCTATAGGTGGGGGAAATGGGTAAAAGGAGTGAAGGAGTGAGAATTAGGGGGTACCATGAGTGGGATACCCTAGGTTATTTTGCATGTAGATTAAGAATCTGCCATAATATTCTAAGTTTTCTTTAAGGTTTAAGAGTTATGGTAATATTTTGTGTAAAACATGATTTTGACAGGGTATTTCAATGTTTATTCTTATTTTGTATTTATACATAACAAAGTCATAATGCATTACAAAGTGAGAGAAATTCCTACACATGTAATAATGTCTCTAACTTTGGTCATACAATTTATTTTCTAATTTTCAATGTATTTATTATGATTTTATCTTTTCATGTACTCTTTGTTAGATTGTCTCTGAAGAGTAGCAAGCTGACAGACTTACTGGGGCCTTCTCCGGCAAATGGTTGGGGTCCATATGTAAGGTCTTCTGATACCTGCAACTGGGATTTCACATTTTTATATTAGTATTTGATCAAAATTATGAAGGGATGTAGCATGGGGGGAGGGAGTAATAAATGATTGGTCAGCTGTTTGTGGAGGTGGTTGATCTCTCCTCATTTGAAGGCATCTAGACAAAAAAAAACCCCCCGGTCAGACCATCAAGTCGAGCCAATAAGACAGTATCAGAAATGGACTTGCTTTTGACATGGCCAAGATGCTTGAAGTCTGTCAACACAATCAGTTGGAGCCAAGCTTGTAGATCAGACCCTATATACTAATGATGGCTGCGGGTACCCGTTGGCGGGTACCCGGCACCCGTTGGCGGGTACCCAGCACCTGTTGGCGGGTACCCAGCACCCGTTGGCGGGTACCCAGCACCCGTTGGCGGGTACCCAGCACCCATTGGCGGGTACCCAGGCCAGCACCCGTTGGCGGGTACCCAGCACCCGTTGGCGGGTACCTGCCAACGGGTGCCGGGTGCGGGTGCAGGTTTCCAGTTTCCTGGGTAAAACATTGGGCCGGGACCCGCCTGGGTATCCACCCATCTGGATGGGCCTCCAGGGTTATATTACCTGGAAACAGACAGCAGCTGTTTGTACCACAACACACCGTATCTCCTCACGGCCCCATCACCACTTCCCCCTTCTATCCACCATGTCTTGGGGCAAGCGTCGTCGCGTAACTTCATCACCTTCACCTTTGGTATCCAGTGCTCCTGCCCAATCTCAAGAACCTAGCCGTCGCAAACAAACATCCTCTCAAACCACCGGCAATTGGGCCAACAACTTGGAATATGATCAAACTACCAACGCTGATGCCACCACTCCAGGAGGCACTCAAAACACAAAGACAGAACTAACAGATGAACAAGAGCTTGGTAAGCTCCTCCAAACTTCCTTTCCATGATCATTCATTTCTTTCTAAACAATATATCTCAATTACATTCAATTCCTGTCCGTTCTCAGATAAGGCAAGAATTAAACATGCAAATCGGCTCAGTTCAAATTACTCCTATTTTGACCCCCCAAGCTATCCGAGCACCTAGATAAACACAAAAGAAGGATGATTGCCTTTCCGTGTAAGATGTATGTATTGTTTCTGAACCATTGTTTATTAATTTACATAAAATATTGAAAAAAAAATTTGTGACCTTTGAATTTTCAGCTGCCACACCAGGATTCACCGGCCAACATATGATAACTCTACAACAAACCTCTTGAAACATGTGATTGTCTGCAAAAAAAAAAACAAGAACAGGATGCCCATACTCAAAAACTTGAAGCGGTGGGAATCACAGGAACCAGTGATATTGATCCACGCAAGGTGAGTAGCAAGTTCCTTTCCCTTTGCATCTAAATTTTTGATGCACTGAACTTTCAAATCCAACAGTTTCCCCAGCTCTTTGCAATTTGGTGTGCCAAGGGAGCTTGGCCTTTTTCCGCTCTTGGGGAAGAGGCCCATCAAGGAATATTACACCCAATTGTCTTGAATAATTTACCTACGCGAAAGGCCTTCTCCCAAGACATTGGTAAGCTATATAACGCAGTGCAGGATTTGTTCATAGAACAGCTCAAGGTAAGTTTATTTCCTTGCTTGCATTTTTTGTGCATATTTTTGTAACTGAATGTTGATTATGTTGGTGAACAGAATCATACAGGCGCCATGTATTTAGGGCTTGATGCTTGGCAGTTGCCAAATGGATTTGATGTTCTTGGAACAGTCATCTACCGCTTGGTTCAACAAGAGAACGGCCGATATCAATTGGACGCTATGCCGCTTGACTTTGTAAGGTTATAAGAACGACACACATGTGTGTATCTGGCAGAAACTGTCTGCTTGATGGTACTGGAAAAATTTGGTGTTCAGGACAAGGTAATCTCCCACTGATTGCACAATTAAATTATTATTTATGATGGTTTCTTTTTCCACTCCAAGATATGTGGCATAGTCACTGACAATGCATCAAACAACGAGACAATGATTAATAACATGATGTATCACCACAGTTAAGAGAGCTGTGCAGTTGAACCTAGACCAGTAACACCCAACACCTTGGCATCCACAAGCGTCTGTAGCCTAGTTGGTAAAGGCAGCACTCTAGCATGTGTCTCAGCTCTAAGCTGAGGTCGTGGGTTCGACTTCCATCAGACACATCTTCATTTTCACAGTCTCTACAGGTTATGAGCCCAGATGCTTACCTGAGCGTATCCGCTTACTAAAAGAGACTGGATGAAGTTTGTGAATGCTTGCTCTAAAGACCATAAAGCCCCTATAAGCCTACACACAGATCATGGGTTCAATCCCCACACTGATCACTCTCCATCATGTAGCAAGGGGGGGTGTTGAGGTTAAACCTGCTAACATGATGTATCACCACAGTTGGGAGAGCTGTGCAGTTGAACCTAGACCAGTAACACCCAACACCTTGGCATCCACAAGCGTCTGTAGCCTAGTTGGTAAAGGCAGCACTCTAGCATGTGTTTCACCTCTAAGCTGAGGTCGTGGGTTCAACTCCCATCAGACACATCTTCATTTTGACAGTCTCTACAGTATACCTGCTCACCGAGCTGGTGCCAGCCCAGCGGGAAGGTATATCTGCTCACCGAGCTGGTGCCAGCCCAGCGGGAAGGTATACCTGCTCATCGAGCTGGTGCCAGCCCAGCAAGCAGGTATACCTGCTCACCAAGCTGGAGCCAGCCCAGTGAGTGCTCACCAAGCTGGAGCCAGCCCAGTGAGTGCTCACCAAGCTGGTGCCAGTCCAGTGAGTGCACACCAAGCTGGTGCCAGCCCAGTGAGTGCTCACCGAGCTGATGCCAACCCAGTGAGTCCTCACCGAGCTGGTGCCAGCCCAGAGAGCAATTCTCCCTGCTCACCAACCTGGTACCAGCCCCACAAACATGCTATACCTGCTCAACAAGCTGGCACCAGCCCAGAAAACATATTATACCTGCTCAACAAGTTGGTACCAGCCCCGTAGGCAAGTACACCTGCTCACCAAGCTGGTACCAGCTCACCAAGCATGTGTATCTGCTGACCAATCTGGTACCAGCCCAAAATGAAACTATTAATATTCTGTGGTGCCGCAGGGTCACCCAACTTCAAGGCTCAGAGTTGGCCTGATGCTGCCTGATGATAGTAACTTTTGACACTGATTGATGTGTACTTGCAAATTTGAAAATAAAGTGACAAGAAAACCAAAAATGAAGTTTCAAAAATAGTCAAGCACATGAAGTACATACATGTGATATTGGTGTTTCATGAAGTTTGGACTGGTTGGAAAACTCTGCTCAAAAAAATGAGGATAACTTTGGGGTCAGCCTTTAGGCACACCAAACTTTTACTTCATGTACACCAATGTTTTGGTGTGCACATGTGTGCACACCAAAAATATTGGTGTGAAGCCATAATGCACACCAATTAATTGGTGTGCATAGGAATGCACCCCAAAAATATTGGGGTACATGCATGTGCACCCCAAAACAGGCAAAAGGTTGGTGTGCAACTGAATGTACACCAAGTCATTTGGTGTACATCAGTAGTGCACACCAATATCTACATCAGGTAGCACAAATGGCACACCAAAGTCCTTGCGGATTTTGGTGTGCAAGTTCAAGTACACCAAAAAAGGCTGCCTTTTTTTTGGTGTGCAATTGTTTTCTTTGGTGTAATTTGTTTTTTTGGTGTGCAGCTCATTTTTTTCATTCAAGAAGGGAGTGAATTATAAACAAGAAAAACACCAACCCAACACATTTAAAAGATAAACAAAAATAAAGGAAAAAGAAGTAAAAAAAAAAGAGAAATAAACATCAATTGCAGTCAGAGGGAAGGATCGAGTCCCTCACAAAGAGAAAAACCCTTCTGGAGATGATCCTTCCAGGCTTTAAAAATCTTTGAAGTTGCCCGCTTTGGCAAAAAAATAGGAGGAATGGGTTTTACCCCTTCCTTCCCCTGCACGTTAGCTAAGACCCAATGGTTTTTGTTGACATGGAGAAGGTAAATTGGGTCAGATTCCCCAGAAGGCTAACTGCGTAGCGGAAGGAAGGTAAGGGAATCAAGTAGCCCAAGGAAAACTATTGGTTGGCTGTATGTATTGGCAATAATCTGACCGTGAGACAGCTTTGAGAGCCACTGGCGTTTTTCAATTTTGGATTCTTTGCTCTCCACGTGGATATCTTCAATAAGCTTCCTCATGGCTGCTTCACCGCCCTGTTCCCTGGAGTAAAGATGTTTGTTTTTGCTTGCCTCCTTTGCAAGATCCTCCCTGACCTGAAACCAGCCATCCTTGTTGTAACCAAGCGACTTTGCAAGACAACGGAAGCCGCAATTGCCATCGCCTGTGGGATTGAACACATCCGAGATGAAATCTTTGAGTTTATTGGGAATCTGTGAAATGTAGTGCGGCTGACCAAGTGTTAATACAATTTATTATTAGCAATGGTAATAAAAGAAGTATTAATGCATGATAAAAAAGTGCTTACCTTTACAGATACTATAACTCCTCCATCTGGATTGCTCTCCTTTTTTTTCCACATATTGGTTCTCCTTCCAATTGATCAACTCTTGGTTTTGATTCAGATTCATTGGCTATTGGTTCTGCTTTGAACTCACCGACTATTGGTTTCTCTTCTTTCACATTGAATTCATTGACTTTGTGAGTATTGTCAGGACTTCTAGACCCCAAATCATCATTGTCTTCAAAATTCAAATCTGTTCACTGCAGTCGGACCCGGAGTCAATTTCATCATTAATCTTGACTCATTTGGTTTTTTTTCTTCCCGGTCCCGTTGACCGTCGCTTCTTAGCCATCTTTGTATCATTAAGACTTTCTTCAACAAGCTCAAACACCAAAGGATTTCTTTTTGTGGATGTTAAACGCTCTTTCTTTGCTGCCGGTCTACCCTTTTCTTTGTTTTGATCTTGGGTGCTTGAATTGACCTTGCAACATGTGTTCCCACAACTATCTTCTGAATCTGATCAAGTAATAGCTCCTGGGTTTTGGGGTCTTTTTTCAAGATGGCCACCATAAGTCTCTTTATCTGGTCATTCACATTGGGTTTGGGTGTCTTGCATATCTGAATTTCAATTGATGGCATCAAAACCAAATCGGAAAGCAAAAGGAACGATATTGAGAAGAAAACTTACTGTTATCTCCGGATTGTACTTCAGATGCCACTGAAAGTGGAAATTGCCTGCATCCAAATTGTCGCCACTCTCAAGTATGTCCCTAATCTTATGTGCACAAGGGATCCCGAGTCCAATTGAAACCGTATTGGAGCAGGGTTTGTTTGGATTGAGCTTCTTGATTCTATTGAATTGGTTCACGCATTCCTTTATTGCAAAACTTGAGATGAGGCCGAGAAGAGGTGTGAAACATTTTGGAACAACTATTAGTGTCTTGACGGCATCCCTAGCAATTGACTCGTGAACCTGTTTTATTTGGGTGTCGACTGCAAGAGCTAACGACTGGAAGACACTGAGTAAGTCACCTGTTGAGTTTTTAATAAATGTTTTGATATACGCATGACCGGATTCAACACAAGAGGTATTGAGATTGCGTAGGTGAGGGTGCTGACAAGCCCACTCAATGACAAATAGCTCCTTGACGGGTATAATTGATGTTTCAAGATATTCAAGGACCGCCGGGCAAGATTCAAGATGAACTTTCAATGCTTGTTATTGTTCTGAATATTGATCGGGTGTTTTTGCACGAGTTACTTGACCCCAGAGCGACATAAATTTGTTCCAAGGAGTGGATTGGTGCTTGTCTGAAGACAAGTTGGTTGCATGATTGTGGGAAAAGTATTTCTTGCAGTGAGTCGTGATATTTTTGTTCAGGTGCCACATACATAGGTTTGCTTGCGAATCCGGAAACACCTTGGCCAAGGTGCTGCGTAAAGTAATTTCCCTATTGGTGATGAATACTGCCAGAATGCATTGGGGTCGCCATATATGCTTCTTCAGGTTGTTGACTGCCCATACACCAGGGGAGATTTCATGGCAACCGTTGACGGGTGCCATTGCATAACTCATTATCCTCTCTTGGTTTGAACCGTGTTTGGAGGTATGCACATTCAAACTGCATGTTCAACTTAAATTCAGTTTGAAGTCACCAACAATCTCACAACAAGTGTTGCTTGATGTGTATGTGATTTTATGTTCAACTCAAGTGGAACACTTGAAGCATGCAAACCTGAAATGATACCAAAACAACCACAGTTCTGATTTCATCATTCTTTTGAAAATTAACTTTCTTCTTGTTTGTTTTATTTTAAAGAAGTATCTTTTTTTTACTTTTTTGAGGCAAAAAAAACTTAAATATAATGTGCTTTTTTGAACGGAATGAATTCACAATCTTCTGTTTTTGAGGTGCCGCAATTCATTGTAGTTGGTCCCACATTTTGAAGGAATTTCAAAATCTGAAGAATTGGGTCTTTACCTACCCCCATTTGTACACTTTTTGGCTCAGACCAAACTTTCCAGCAAACAATCATTAGGATTTGCAACAAAGGTGTCCCATTTTAACCATTTTTTGGTCAAAACAGCAAAAACCACCTTTACAACCTTTCACACACCTGTAAATCACTGTGAAATATGAATTTGTACTCTGGTGTACGGGCGTACAGCAGCATAAAAATTCAAATGTCACAATAATGTAACGAGCGTACACCAAGCACCACAAAAAAAGCAAAAAAGCAACCAATGGGAGTTGGTCTTTGGAAACTATGGCACAACTTTTGACCCAATTTTTTTTTAAAAAAAAGTCAACTATTACACATGTTCAATGCACAGTCACTGCGCAAAATGCACAGTGACTGCGCAAAAATGATCTTTTAAAATATTCAAGTCAAAATTTTATTTCAAGGGGATTGTTACGGAGGCCAACTACCATCAGGTGTACTTGTCATTTTTTGGAAGAGGGTAAAAATTCAGATGTCTTGGATAAAAATTGTATGATATACTTTTTCTGATGGAAATTCAATTCTTTTTGGTAAACTTAGGACTTCATGAAATCTAAAAACCAGGGGACATATTTAATCATGTATAAAACTTTCAAATTTCAACTTCTAAAGAAAATTAGAGCTCTCAATTTAGCTCCAAATGTACTTAATATGGTTTGAATCCTTTTTATGAATATTTTTTCATCATCTATAAGGTTATAGAAAAGATTTACTCAAGAGGTTTAGATCGAAAATTAGTTAGGCACTGCAAAAAAATAATAAATAATAGTTGATAAAGACTTGTTAATCAGAATGATTCTCCACATGTCAATGAATGGAAATATTGATGTATGAATATTAAAGAAGAATTATTTAAATATGGACCAATACTGATTGGAGCATTCAAGAACTCAGAAAATCATAAGATTGACTTGAGTTCAGCTTGGGTTCTAAATGATTTGTGGATTCATTCATTATAAAGTTACAATTTTGATCATTTCAACATCAGCCTGCTTTGTGGTTCACTTCAGAAGATGTTGCCCAATTATCTTAACCCACATCAACATCATTTCAGGTTCATATGGAACTGACACATAGGATCATTGGCACCGGGTTCCAGTAAAAACACATGGAGTGGCACTGGCATGCCAGTGCCATAAATTCTCCCCTGGTGATGAATAGCTGTCCCCATCTTTGCTTGCCAAAAAACAAAAGGCAATCAAGAATGATTGGTTTGATGCCGCCTGACCAATCACATGTAGCAAAGGTAGTCGATATCAATTTGTTTTGTAAGTCAAATCCAACAGCGCCACGTGATGGTTGATCCAAGCAAGATGGATGGATCCTGGATGAGCAAAAAATAGATTCTCAATTTATCCATTCTCTTTCACCTTAACATTGTAAGACCAGTTTGATTCCTTCAATACACATAAAAGCGCCTCAATGGGTGTCCTACCCGCCAAATCCTTGCGTCGGAGCCTTTGAAGAGCATTGCTAACAGTCTTATTTGTTGCATATGTTTTGTTGTTGGAGGTTTGGAGTTGCAGCAATATCTGTGCTGGCTTGAGATTGGATTGCGAGAGCTTTTGAATTTTTCAGGGAGGATTTTTTTGTGAGCTGCATGGGCAGAGGGACAAGCCAAGGGTTTGTGGTTGTGTTATCCGTGTCAGATCTCTAAAGGTCCAAACTTTGTTAGTGATTTTCTTGCTGGTCGGAACTGAGCCTTTGATTTCAAACAGGCACATGACTTTTGAGGTGGTGTTTTTGCATTCAGTAAGATTCAAGCCAGATCCACAATATTTGCCCAATCGATCGCAACGTATGTAGACGTTCTTGTTGGCGTTTGAGTGAACCTTAGAAACAGTTTATCCATGTTGTTTGACGCATTTTTGACAGAAGCTGAGTAAATCATCCATGGAGTGGAACTGAGCAGAAGGGGGAGGATCCAAAGGTTCTAACAATCACAGAAATGATTAGTTCACCAAATAGAGTTGAACAAAAATATTGGATACTGACCAACCGTGGCATAGTTGTAATCAACAATATTAGTAATGAGACCGTTAACAGTGGTGGTGTTGGCAACTGAATCTGGAGCAGAAGTGAAGTTGCATTTGTTGTTGGTAGCATTTTTTTTTGGTATCTTCATTTTTGTTGACCAGTTCATTGTTATCTTTGGGTGACGGCAAGTTTCAGGAAAGTGAGATGGGTACAAGCTGGTAGCAATCTCTTTTTCTTCTTCTGAGAGATAGTTTGATGGAGAAATGGATCGAGATGAAGTCTTTTTGCCTTCAATTTCCAGAGCAACCTGCAAGGCCTTGCATGCTGAAGAGCCAAACAAAGAAGGCACTTGAGTTACGAGTGGAGGCTGAGCCAATGACAGATTGGGAGGACCAAACGTGTCAAGAAGCTGTTGCATCTGTGCCCATACTTCTGGAGATACAACAACACCGGATGTTGATGGGTTGCTGGCATTGGTGGGTTTGTTTTTTTGTGTGTTGGACATGTTGGGGTATGTTGGTTTGGTGTGGAGTTGCTGTGTTTGGTTTTTTGGTGTTGCAAAGTTGGTTGGTTGGTGTGCGAAGTTGGTTTGTGTTTGGTGTGGTGAAGTCAACACGGGAGTGGATGGTGGGTACCCCAAAAATATCTGGTGTGCAAAGGGGTTCACCCCTTTCACAGGTTATGGAAATGTTGCATTTTGGTGTGTGGGGTATATGCACACCAACTGGCTGGGGTGCAGAACAAATGCACACCATGAATTTGGTGTGTTTTTGGTGTGCAACATAGTGGACCCCAAGTTTGATGGTGTATTGGGTGGTGTACACCATATGCTATGGTGTGCATAGGGATGCACACCAATCAGTTTGGTGTGCATTTCAAGTGTACCCCAATTTGGTGTGTATGAAGTAAATAATTGGTGTGCCTAAAGGCTGACCCTAACTTTGTATGATACTATCAGGTATGTGAACATTTGACATGATAAATCATATTAAAGGTATTTCTATACTTGTGAAACTTTATGCAGGAAGGGTGAGGGTTTCTTGTGTTTCCAACAAAAAGCCCCCTGAAGACCCAATTTCTCCATTATTGGGGTCCAATGAGTTAGGCTTTTGAGTGAATTAACAATAAAATGGTTCCGGTAAGATATGGCAATCTCAGCTGGTTTTCCAAATGATCATTTATATGTGGAGGTCAAAATGAAAGAGCAACCATCAGTCAAACCCTGCAGCGGCAAAGCCCCCTTGGACTCTAGTTATTATAGTTATTTCATGTCTATTTGTTATCAATTATTAGCATATGTACAGTGCCCTACCAGATGTTTATGGCCAACTTCATTTGATCTCCAATACTCAAAACATAAGTTTGAAGTCATGGTGGGTTGGCAAAATCATAGAGCATGGTTTCAAAAGAATGATTATCACAAAATAAAAATTATTTGCATCAACAGAAAATTTGCATGTTTTTTCATATCAATTGACAGTGTTTCAAAATCTTTAATAATCTTCCAAAAAAATGAATAAAAATCACAATGGGTAGCATGGCATGTGAAAGAAATGAAAATAAATGAAAAAAATGAACACCAAAAACTTTCCAATCTTGAGTGTGTGGCCAAAACCATCAGAAATGGATATTTTTGTTGCTTCCAGTGCAAATTAGGACTGGTTAATACCCAATCAAAGCTGATATAAAAAGGCCTGAAAGTCATTTTTTCTTCATCTTTCATTCATTATCATTTCTTCTCACATGTCATTCTATTAATTCTGCTTTTTTGATTTTTTTGGAAAACTATTAAAACTCCATCAAAATGGGAGATTACTGGAAAAAATAGTATAAATTTGAAGGTGATGAAGACAGATTTAGTTTTTTATATTCATTCTTTTGAAACCAGTCTCTATAATTTTGCCAACCCTCCATGACTTCAAACTTGTGCATTGAGCTTTGGGAATCAAATGAAGTGGGCCATAAACATCTGGGAGGGCACTGTACTTTTTCATGGTTTGTACATATGGTAATAATGTTGTTTTTATTTTTCATGTATTTTCATTAATTTCTATACTACTAGTGTTGCTTTGTCAGGTTGTATCTGACTCAGTAGCAAGCTGAAGGTGATAATGGGGGAAACCTGCATGCCAAGGCTGTGTGGCAGGCGCAACGCCTTAGTGATGATGACCAATAGCCAAATGTGGTTGTTCAAAGGAAAGAAAGACCTTGTGGATATAAGAAAAATCATTAACTCACAGATTCAGTGTAAGGAACCTGCCCCACATGGTGCTGATGCGCATGGGCAGGGCCCTGAAGGATGCATCCAGTTTTAAATAGCATGGAAACCAGACCAAACGTGAACTGCACTTGTGCAGTTTAAGCAGTGGGGGAAACCTTGGATCCAGTTTTCCTGGATCTGTGGGTTCATTGAACTTGGATTGTCAATGGTTTCTCAGTTCACCAGGATGTTGAATACCACCCAAGACACAGCAAAACTTCTTTTCAAGCCAATCTTGATATGATTGGACTTCCAGAAGGATTTGAGTGAGGAGAAGCACCAGCTGGTGGTCTGGAAAAACCAACATGTATGTACTTTTTCCAAGAAAAGATCCCCGGTGTGGTGTTCCAAACATGACACAAATTTTTGATTTTTTACTTCTCATCATTTTCTCTCTTGTTTCTCTTACTTCTTCTTTATTTTTTTTTCTCTCTCTCTCATTTTTTTCTTTTATATCCACTAAAATATCCCCAGATGTTATTGAAGAATCAGAAGCTACGGCAAAATTCACCCAAGAACACAAATTGCAGAATATTCATTACTCATCTGGATCAGAAGTTACAGTCAAATCAACAAATTCTACAAGGAAAACCCAGTTACACAGCACTTTCACAAGGAAATCACTTAAAAACCCTAACCACAACTTCACCACTAGTCACAGGTAACCCCTTTTCTAGCAAATCCCACCCAACTAATTAGGCCCACAATACCATGGAAAGTTCCATCAGACTGGGAACCACAAGTCAGCCCAAGAGCTTAGGGCTTTCACTTGTTCCATTTTTCCATTTTTTTCCATCAACCACAAATCATCCAGGGATCTCAATATAAAAGAGGCTCTCCTCCAGCCGTTTTCCCCTTCCTTGCCAGATTCTACCATCAGAATTTATCATCAACTTATACACTCATCAGATATTAGTATTACCATCCCCTATAGTATACTAAGGGTCACTCCTCATTATCATTATAAGTAACTCAACATTGAGGCTTCAAAAAACAACATATTCTTATTGAAATAAACAACATCATCATTAGTTTTCAACAACTGACATAAAGACCCTTATACTCAGTGTCACTCATCATCATCAACATCAACAACAGCATCATCATCATCAACCATATACATGCCATACATTCCCCAGTCATCTGAACCATACAGTCCTATCACTATAAATAAACTGCCAAGCAATCTTGGTGGTCTTGTTTTTCTGATAGTATAGAAGGGCAGAGCTTGCACCTCCATATTTCCCTTCTCCATTGAGCAAACGTTTTTCATTAACACTTTTGAGTCTTACAGTGCCCATTGGTTACCCAGAGCAATTAGAGCACCTCCACCGGGGGGTGTAAATTTTGGGATGCAAACTGCATGGATGCATTCTGGAATTTGAATTTCTGAAGATGCAGGTTGTGCTCGGCCCACCGCATGGGATGTCAAGTGAGGTGGCAAAACTCATCTGAATCCTGTTCTCCCCGGCATCCCAACTTCATCTTCCTTTGAATCAGACCCTGCCCCACCAGCCCAAGATGGATTGCCAGAAACTGCTTGAAAGCATCCTCAAGTCCCAATCAGCAGTTTTGTCAACCTCTAGCTCAATCAGAACTGTGATATCTGATACTTCCGGCGTCTTAATCAATGAGGAAAGTAATCCTTCTTGCAAACACAGAGGCTCAGTCAAGGGCCACTTGCCAAATCTACCCCGCAACTTTGAAGAAGGTTACCAATGCCTTTTTCAAGATTACTTCTCTAATTCTCCTGTCTACACCAACTACCTCTTTTGCCAACGATTCCGCATGCACCAATCCCTTTTTTTGCAAATTGTGGACGATGTCACCAATCACAACAGTTACTTTGTCCAGAAAAAGGATGCCCTTGGTTGTCCGGGTTTGAGGCTGATTCAAAAGATTTGCTTGGCTGTGAACATGTTGGCCTACGGAGGCGCTGCCAATGCCAATGACGAGTACCTCCGTCTATCAGAAAGCACCTCACTGGAAGCACTTTCACAATTTTGCAGCGCTATCATTTCAATTTACGCAAAAGAATACCTCCGACACCCAACTGAAGACAACTTGAAGCGTATTTTGTTGATCAACAAAAAACAAGGCTTCCCAGGCATGCTTGGTTTGCTTGATTGCATGCACTGGAGTAGGAAAAACTGCCAAGCAGCATGGAAAGGTCAATAGCAAGGAAAAGAGAAGGTCAGTTCTCTCACTATTCATATTATTTATTTTAATTGATGTTTATTTTGAATGTCTCATCTGTAGGAGGCAATGATTGTTCTTGAGGCAGTAGTCTCTCAAGATTTGTGGTTCTGGCACGTGTTTTTTGGGATGCCTGGCTTGCATAACGACATCAATGTATTGGATGTCTTTCCCTTATTCACCAATCTCCTGAACCGTGTCACTCCAAAATGTTCCTATACAATCAATGGAAACAATTATCATCAAGGGTACTTCTTGGCCGATGGGATTTACCCTGACTATTCAACCCTTGTTAAAACAATTTCTCAGCCGCAAGGTCTTGAGCGAAAGGTAAGAAAAACATTCAAGATTACAAATGACTTTGCACTGATTACCTCAATTTTTTCCTCCAGCATTTTGCCAAAATGCAGGAAGCCCTACAAAAGGATGTGGAACGAGCTTTCAGGGTTCTCCAGGCGCAATTTTCAATTGTAGCCCAACCAGCCCAAGGATGGAATCCTAGAAACATCCACAACATAATGACTGCCTGTGTCATCCTCCACAACATGATTGTGGAGGACGAAAGGGGATTGCCTCACGGGCTTGATTATGATGGTGGAAACACAATGGTTGAGCCAGGACGATTGGAAAGTGTTGATTTCTCACAATTTGTGGATAATGTGCTCCACCTGCAAGATGAGACTGCTCACCATTCACTGAGAAACAATCTTGTCAAGCACTTGAGGGCCATCAAAGGTCGCTCTGAAGAATAAACTTTCTTTGCATTTTTTTATTCCCCAATTTGTTTCTCTTTTCAAGTTTTGATTAACATGCAAAGAATCATATGTCACATGTGTCATTCAGTCAGAATTGGAAAGGAGAGAAAACATTTGAGAGAGTTGGGAGGAGAGAGGCAGGCAATCCACGGCTGGAACAAAGGAAACAAAACAAGTATTGAAAAAAGTAAATATTGGTATCTAATAGCTCTACTCTTCATTGTCTTTGGAAATCTCATTTTCTTCATTTTCTATCTCAACTTCAACTTCATCTTCATCTTCAATGTCTTCATCGCTATTGTCTAGAACATTGATTTCATTTGTGATTGCTAATATCTTTTTGGAGTCGAGTTTGTTGACATCTCTAGCGCTGGTGTTCTTCCTCATTGGCATGTTTTTTTGTTGACCATTGTTGTTTTCATTGATTTTTTGTGCCTCAATCTCCACCTCTTCTTCCAAGCTTTGCTCATTTTTTTCATCTTCCTCCTCCTTTTTCTTTCTTCCTTTGGCCTCTTCCTTTTTCTTCCTATCTTCCCTTTCCATTTTCTTCTTATCTTCCTCCTCCTGCTCTTTCTCCTTTTCCTGTTTGAGTTTCATTTTATCGAGAACCTTCTTTTGTCTCCACTCGAAATAAGACCAAGTCGACTCGCTCACTGTTGCTGGATCAATTTGCATCAGCAACTCGTCAGCCATCGCAATCATTGCATCCTTCTGTTTGGCAAGGATGACATTCTGAGCTTTGGATTGGGCAGCCAAGTCCCGGTGGACTTGGACCATCTCTTCCTTCCATTTTTGATCTTTCAATTCATGTCTTGAGATCGTTCTTCTTTTGCGCGCTTGTTTCCCATTGGGCGATTGGTCTTCCCAGATTGGGTAGAAGGCACAGCAGTTGTATCGCCAATCGCATCCAAAGGAGTTATTTCAGAAGAAGGATCAATCAAAGACAAGGGGGGATTGTCAGTTTTTTTTGTTCCAATTCAGTACAATACACGTTCCATTTGGCAGCGGGAGAAAGAATGCGATAGCATTGAAGATGCGCAAATGATTTTTTCTCGGTGGCAGCGTAGAGCGCCAAAGCGTTATTCAGTCGGTCCTCGGAATTTGCGCCGCTCTGATTTGCCCGCTTGACTTGCTTATAGCAGGCGTGAAACTTGTTGTTGGCTCGCTGAAGGGTTTGCCAACGGCTCTTGATACTGTTGGCTGTTTGATTTTGATCAGGTATTTTGGACATGAAGTGCTCGCAAACGCGTTCCCAGAAAGTATCGGCGGTCTGGTTGGTGGAGTTCAGTGGGTCTTGAGTAACGTCAAGCCAAGATTGGCAAATCTGGAGATCCTCGTGTGTCTTGTAATTGGAAGCACGTGATTTCACGGGTTTCCTCTCTTCTTTGTCAGAGTCGGATGGCTTGTCGGTATCGTCTTTGGACTTTGGAGTAGGTTGTGAATTCTTTTTCTTTGGTTTTTTTTTTCCCTTCTTTGTCATGGGAAGCTTTGCTTTTTGATGCCGTTTCCTTTGTCTTGTGGACTGGAGCGTTTTTTGCTTTCTTGATTGCTTGCGTTGGAACTTGTTGTCTATAGCCAATGGAATTCAAGTTGAAGACTGATTAGAAAAAGTTGAAAGAGAGTATAGAAGTGAAAGAAAGGAGCATACCGGCGGCAGAACTCTTCCTTTTTTGAGTTTTCATTGTGGGTGTTGATTGTCGTTTGGATTGGGTGGTGGATGCCATTTTGTTTAATTGATGAGAGGCGAAGACTTGATGAGATTGACATTCAAGGGTTGGTGAATTCTTGAAAAGATTTATGTTGGAGGGGTTTTTCAAAGGAAATGCGGATGTAGTGGGAAGCTAGATCTACAGTCGCGCAACGATATTTTACATCAGGGGGAACTTCAGCTCCCCGGATACAGCCCCGGGTGGGGCACTGTTTCTGGGAGCGGGAATGTAAAAGTGGTTTACCTCCCTGGTTTGTATCCCCCGGTGGAGGTGCTCTTAGCATCCTGATTTTCATGTATCAGTGCCTTGATCACTTTTTTGCTTACTTGTATTTAGCTTTCTTTCCATACAAGGACGCACTGCCAGCATTTAATGGTCAAACACAGTGGTTTGACCGGTGCTCAACCTGCCCTGTACGACCAGTTAATGCTGGCAGAGTGCCAGCATTAACTGGTCAAACACGGCCATTTGAACCCTGCTTGAACCGCTGTGTTCAACCAGTGATTGCACCCCATCTGACCGGCTTGGAAGAGCTTTGGTCAGACCCTGCCAAGCCAGTCACTGGTAGAAAATAGCAGTTCAAGCACTTCTCAAATTGAAATGTTCAACCAGTTAATGCTGGAAGTGATGATATGGTAAGCCTTTGGTTCTCTTTCTCCCTTTCTTTGGTTATAAGTACTAACACTAATGATCTCTGTATGATCTCTCTGTAACTTTTACCTTATAGCTTCTGTCCTTTTTTGGACTTTAGATCCAAGTTAAGGCTAGATCTCTTTGTGTCATCCCTTGGTTCTCCTTGGGTGCTCATCAAAGGGGTTAAGGGCTGACACTTGAGTGGGTTCTGGGTGCCTGTTGGTAACCCAGAACAATTAGCATCTTGATTTGCACGTATCAGTGCCTTGACAAAAATTCTTTTATGAGCAATGTGATTCCATTGGGAGTCTCAACCAATACATATGGTTCTTGTCCATGTATGTTGATACAAATCCATGTGATACAAATTGCAAGTTGTAATGGTTTCACCATTGGTGATTGCTGCCCAGGGCAATACAAGAATGTCACTACCAACATTAATTGGTCAAACACAACAATCCAGGAAGTGCTTAGTCCGCCATGTTTGATTGATGATTGGACAGGCCCAGTCCACCAAAGGACTGGCCAGCCAGTTGGCAGTGGCACATCCTTTGGCCAGACTGGGCCTCTGCAATCACTCATCAAACACAGTGGATTGAGAACTGCTTGAACTGCTGTGTTTGACCCGTGCATGCTAGCAGTGTGTTTGTCACCATTAGAAAAGGAGAAGATGAGTATAAAGGTAAGCAACTTGGATACCATAAATAAAAAACATTTTCACGTTTTTTTTCTTCTTCTAATATAATCATTCTTTGTAGTCTCTGCGCCTGCCTCCTTCTGAAAAATGGTAATATTTCACAGATGAATGTAGTATTCCTGGTACAAACTGATTCCAAGTGGTGAAAAGTCGGAATGAGGGCAGAGAAGAGGGGCCTCAAAGGAGTATATGAAAAAAAGAGATGAGATGGATGGTGATGCTGGAGAAACAGCGGGTGAAATATATTGATACAAAGCAAAGGGAAGGATAGCTGGAGGATGACAAACGGCTGGTTGTAATGCTGGGCACATACGAGGGACTGGGAGGGCTAGAATGAGTGGGTTATGATCCACAACATGGTTTCCGGTCGTTCGTATTGCTGGCGAGAGGGAAACTGGCTCCAGGCCGTTGCTGATTCGACCGGGTTTGGAGATCCAAGCGTCCAGACTCATGGATCTTCCTCGCGACTTTAGCAAAAGCCTGTGTTTATTGTAGGCAATAGAACCGCCAAACGAAAAAAGAAGCGAGAGAACAACGTCATGGCAATGTTAGTTCCATCAAGCTTTTTGAAGAGAGAAAATGAATCCGCGCAACCTCTTCGACATTATCTCCCGTTTTCGCGCTGGTTTCGATATATTCCAGACCCCTTTCCTCGGCCCAAGTCCGGGCTTCCTCATGCGTGACTTCCCGCGACAGGGTTGCAGCGCGGTCGTCCGACGTCGACTGGCACAGATCCGACTTATTCCCCACCACAATCACCGTCAGCTCCGGGTCCCCGTACGACTTCAGGTCTTCATGCCACTGTGAGAGATTCAGGAAGGATTTCCGGTGCGTCGTGTCAAATACTAGAAGGGCTCCTGCAGCCCCACGATACTACCCAAAAGGGTAATGCGTCGTTCAGGTTAATGTGAGGTACATCGACGTTGTTGATGCGATCAAGAAATTTCGAGGCATGAGAATCAAAAACCTAACAATGCAATAACATTTTTTTAATTGATGTGGCATCCTGAAAAGTCAAGACTAGCGAAGTTTCACGTCAAGATGAATGTAAGAAAAGCGTACCTACATAGGACCGAGTGATTGATCGAAAACTCTCCTGTCTTCAAGTGGGAGAAACGAACGCGAGTGATGATACAGTTGAAATAAAAAAACAAAGAAAACCATATCAGGGACCACAATCATGTCAAACGGGTCTACAATTGGAAATGTGATTCATCTCGAATCATACCATACCCGGCGGTATCCCAAACTTGCGCTTTGATAGTTTTTCCGTTCGGCAGAGAGATCAGTGAGGCGCCAAATTCGACCCCAATCTGTGGTTGATAACCAGTGAATATGTGTTGAACCATAGTCAGGTCAAGCGGCTGAGACCGAGATGAGGAGTGTAGAAAAGTGGAGGTGACACTTAAACGGTTGGATCAGATTGCCCGAGGAACCGTTTGTCGGTTAGTTGGACCAACAAGGATGATTTGCCAGTACTTGAGTCTCCGACTACCACCTGGGGATCCGAGTAAGCATTTTTAAGTTAGCACTGTGACATGTCTTTGAGATAGGTGACGCTTCATGTAAAAAAAAGCGCAGCAATGTCCTCACAAATTTCATGACCTAAACGGAATCCACGCCCATCAAATCGAGTAGGTACATACGACATCGCCGTTCAGAGGATAAAGGGAGATAGATCAGTAGCCATTTCAGGTGCAGAGGGAGTTTGAGCTGGAGACTGACATAGTCCCATGTGGCCATGCTGGATGAGGTGGAGCTGCAGTTGTCGGTGGCCGGAAGGAAATATGTAGCGTTGTGGATGGTGGCTGTATGCAGTTGTAAGCAGTTTACGGGGTTGGTCGAAGTTCGAACAAGGGCAGGCCCCCGTTCGTGCCGGGAACTATATGTGGACCCCGGTAACCCGCCCGGTCCGCGGGGGCACACCACCCCCTTCCCCCGTGAGTCACCCCCGCGTCTTGGTTCATGGGGCCATTGCAATAGGAGAACTTCCTTCATTCCTGTTGACCATCATCATCACTAAAACCAAATCCAGTGGACAATGAGCGCATCCAATTCGAAACAGCCGAGCAAGATGAAGCAAGCCACACTGGCTGTAAGCACAGTCTAGTCTCACTGCGACCACATGACCCAGCGAGAATCTAACCACCCATGTTTATGTCCTCTGCAGGGCTTTTTCCAAAAACCATCCGCGGCCACAGCCAATAATAAAAATGGCAAGGCCACGAAGACTCAGCCCTCCTCCGAATCTCGAGCCAACAACTTGAGCAGCGAGCCAGACACGAAAAAGACAGACTGTTCCACTCAGGATGATCGCGACGGTGACGATGATGATGATGATGATGAGGTGGTCCCCGACAAGAGGTCTCGCGCCGGCGCCCGAGGGAAGCGCAAGAGCATTATGGTTGCGGCTAGCTCGAGTGAAGAAGAGTCCAATTCAGGTGAGTTAATATCATGTTGGCCCACTCCATTGTTCTGATCAGGGAGCGGTATCACGAACCATATTTTTCTGTCTTTTTTGGGGGTACCCTTTGAATCTAATTCATCACATATTTTCTATTGCCACCTCCAAGTATCCCGATCTCGCTTACCCGCAAGCAAAAAATCACGCTATTCTTGCGCTTCATCTGCTTCCGGTGCATCCACTCCCAAGAGCTACGGGGACGGGTTCTCGAGCCGTCCCAGCACCGCCGGTCCCAGTAAGAGGATCGTGTACTAATCTCCACACCAGGATCTGATAACTGACGTCCAATTCTTTTTTTTTCTTATTGATTTCAGGCGAAGCTGATGGCGAAGACGACGTTGACGATGAAGAACCTAACTCCAAACCTTCAGCCGCAAAATCTAACAAGCTGTCCTCCACTGGCAAATTGAAATTCGGCCAGTCTGCGAGCAATCCTGAAAAATCAAAGGAGGACAGCAAAACCGCAGGCTCGTGGAAACAAGGCCCGTGGGCTTTTCTTAAGGATATCAAAGATGTAAGAGAGTACAACAGAGATTTTACTGCTTCAGAATTGGCCAATCCAATACTTCCACACTGATATTGGGGGGATCTTATATTGCAGGCGGATGGAAACTCAGTTGGATCTCCAGAATATGACCCCAGAACTTTGTTCATCTCTAAAAAAGACTGGGCGACTATGACCCCGTTCGAAGTCCAATTCTGGGAAATCAAACGACGTATGCAACTTTTTTTTGGGTGCTTTCTCTTAAACACGTCATTAAACACATGATTCAATGTCTGTTACTTTAGATCATTTTGATACAGTCTTGTTCTTTCAAAAAGGTGAGCATCTCTCTGATTTCTCTGATTTGGTGTCCTCTGAAGGTTAGAAGATTATCCAGATGTTAATTCATGTGTACAAATGGGCAGGCAAGTTCTCTGAACTTTACGAAGGAGATGCCATGATCGGACATCAAGAATTTGATCTGAAAATCACCAAGCGTGTCAAAATGGTGATCCGCTGCATTTCCTCGCATTTCTTTGAAAGCCATCTTGTATGCCTTGATCGAGCTGACATGATGACGCCGAAAACGGACTGTTCCATACATCATAGTCTATGGTGGGGGTACCCGAGACGTCGGTGGACTTTTGGATTGCCAAGTTTTTAGCCAAAGGTTACAAGGTGATTGCACTCTTCACACCAGTCTTCTCTGGGTATTTTACCACCGTTCATATAACAATAACGTAGTTTCTGATACCTTCGGATATGGAGTAGGTCGGTAAAGTGGATCAGTGTGAGACCGCCCTTGGCGCGGAAATGAGGAACAAAGGCACTCTGCCCACCTCAAAGTATGCCAAACCACCACCTCAGCAAAAGGGATCTGGGAAGGAAATCGTCAGAAGAGAGTTACGAAGTGTGGTCACCTCAGGTACAATTGTCGATGGCAATATATTGACCGATGATGCCGCTACATGCTTGTTAGCTATCAAGGTAAGTTTGTTTATAGCTTGTGATTCCTGTGCTTGTCATAAGGCTAAGGAAAACCAAGAATTATAGGAAACCATCAACTCATCGGATTTTCCTGTGTAAGGCGTGCAACCCGATCTCGAAGTGTGGATGATGAATTAACGCAATTCTATCCTGATTGTATTCTGAAATCCACATGAAGTTTTGGTATCATTATCATGGACGCTGCAACTGCCGAGTTCAACTTGACGCATTTCGAGGATTCGGCGAACAGGACGCATCTTGAGACGATCATGAGTCGGTTCAAGCCGAAGGAGATCCTGCATGAGAAATCGGGTCTATCCCCTGCCAGCTTGCGAGTCCTACGGAACACGGCATCCTCCGATTGTACTTGGACCGCCCTCAAGAGTGGCGAATTTTTGGAGCCCGAAGAATGTGTTTGCAGGTTGACCGAGCTATTCCAAGAATCGGGAGCCAAGATCCCGGAGGTCTTCCAATCTTTTAACAACAAGCTGGAAACCATGCAGGCTCTCGGGGGGTTGCTTTGGTACCTCAAGCAACTCAATCTCGACAAAGACCTACTTACTTGTGGAAATGTGTTAGTAATATCTCGTTTGAGCCTATCTTGTTTCTGCAAAACTGACGCACGTTCTTCCAGCAAAGTCTTGGATTCCTTTCGGTGTAGTAAGACCATGCACTTGGACGGCAAGACCATCTCTGACCTGGAGCTTCTTCAAAGCGAAGGAAGCGAAGAAAGCCGACTGTTGAAACTGCTGAACCGATGTGTGACTCCGTTCGGTAATTTCCAATTTTCCGCAATCAATGTCAGCTCGGTCTTGAGATTCACTTATTTTCTGATTTAACCGCTGTAGGAAAACGTCTTTTTCGGCATTGGCTCTGCTCTCCGCTGCAAGACACAGATGCTATTCGAGCACGACTAGACGCGGTGGACTTCCTGATGAGCAATCCTTCGTTCGAGCAGACGTTTGGTACTCTTTCCGGCCTACCAGATTTAGAGCGCATGATCAGTCGCGTTCACGCGGGAGCATGTACGGTGCCCAACTTTCTGAAGGTGCTGAAAGCGTTCGAAAAGATATACAAGACGGTCCAAGAGCTTCGCCAGCTCGTCGATGGGACCGCATCTCTCCTGCTCAAGGAACTGCTGGACTCGCTCCCGGATACGCAGCAGCTGCTTCAGAACCTTCAGGATATGTTCACGCTGGATGAGGACCGGCGAGACCTCTTGCCGCTCGATGGGAAAGACGAGTCGTACGATATGGCTCTCGAAGAAGAAACACAAGCCGAAAAAGCTCTCAAGGCTGAACTCAAGGCGGCCAAAAAACTGCTCAAGTAGGCTTCAGTCCCCCTCCATAACACTCACAATCGAACGATTGCAACCGGTAGAGCTGATTGTTTATCTTTTATGAGAAAATAGAACAGAAGATGTAGTGTACAAAGATATTGGAATCAAAGATATCTATCAGCTCCAAGTGAGCGCCAAAGTTAAGGTCCCATCGAACTGGACGAAAATGTCGGGGACCAAAGATTGCGCGCGTTACTACAGCCCTCAGTCCGCACAACTGGTGAAAAAGCTGAAGCAAGCGCGCGAGAAGAAAACGTGTGCCCTGAAGGATTTCCACTTAAAAGTGAGTGAACATGGTTCCATTACTTTTTTTTCAAAAAAAAAATGGCATGGACCTGACGGTAGTGTTTATTTATTTATTTTTAAATTATGATAATGTAGGTATTCTCGGCGTTTGATGACGACTATTTGGTGTGGCTACAAGTGGTGAAGACGGTCGCGCAGCTAGACTGTGTGCTGTCGCTGGCGAAGGCGTCGATCGCCTTGGGCGACACGGCGTGTCGGCCGGAGATTGTGGACGCGGAGGAGGCGATGGTGCAGTTTGTCACGCTCCGTCATCCGTGCACGTTCGGGCGAGACGACAGCGACTTTATCTCGAACGACGTGTCTGTCGGCGGCGAGGAGTGTCGCATGATCCTTCTCACCGGTCCCAACATGTAAATACCCCCCTTTTTATGCAATAATTACGCATGCCTAGCTACTCACATTTTCATCCTCTCGCTTGTTTAGGGCCGGCAAATCTACCCTACTCAGGATGACGTGTGTGGCTACAATCCTGGGCCAGATCGGATGCTACATCCCCGCGGAACGTGCGGTGATTTCTCCCGTCGACCGCATCTGTACACGGATGGGCGCCAGGTCGGTTTCATTGAGTTTCCTGTTCTCGTGGAATGGGCGACAGGGCTGACTTGCTACATGCACTACATCCATCAGCGACCACATTTTCGCACATGCGAGTACATTCAAAGGTAAGAATGTGCTACTTTTCTTCCCGTTTATTCACCTCTTTCTCTGCAAAGGACGCAGCAGCGTCTCTCAGAGGGTTGACATATACCTTGTCCTTGTGCGCAGTGGAGATGGACGATGCGCGCAAGATCATCCACGAAGCGACGTCAAAATCGCTGGTGATTCTGGACGAGCTGGGGCGGGGGACGAGCACGTTTGATGGGCATGCGATCGCGTTTGCGGTGCTGTGAGAGACTCTTTTTTTTTGGATCTCTCTCACCTTTGATGCGCATTGGGTTTTTTTTTTTTTTTTTTTTTTTTGGATGAAGGAACTCACGCAGGGTATGTATGTGTTTTTTTTGATGGATGGAAAGACATCGACTGGCTACCCATTCCAACTGTCTTGGCTTCTTTGCCACCCACTATTCCGCGCTGACGGAGGACTTCCAGGCCCATGCTAATATCGCCACCAAGTACATGCTGACGAACGTGGACGACGTGACGCGAGAAGTGGTGTTTCTGTACAAGCTTCAATCAGGGTAAGCGAGGTTTGAGCAAGATACGGAAGATGTGAAGACATGTGGGAAGCTGATGCTCGACAAGGTTAATTTGATGTTTTTTTTTTTTTTGTTGAAACGATTAGTGTCTCGCCTCGTTCGTACGGGCCTCACGTGGCCAAGATGGCGGGGATCCCGGATGCGATCGTGCAGCGGGCGATCGCGGTGAGCGAGGCGTTCGAGCAGGAAACCAAGACGCGCGAGCGGTCCGCCAAGTACTCCGGCCAGCCCCTCAGCCTCGTCCTCCAGGCCGACACCGCCTTCTTGGTCCGCCTCGCCACCACCGGCACGTTCCCTAATCCCGCGGCTACCCGCGAGAACGCTAACACCCTCCAGCGCATCTTTTTGGGCATCCAGAAGTTGATGCTCAATCCCTGATCCTCGATCCTTACTGGGGCTATATATCTGTTGTCTCGGATTGTCAACCCCTGAGGTTGCTGCTTCATATATCCTTATCTAAACCCATCTCTGCCTTGTTCTTGTGTTCCTTTATGTGTCTCTTTGCAGTAGTCTTATCCCATGATAACTATGACATACATTATCTCGTTCTTACGTGCATGTTTTTGACGGACATGAAAAATAAAGGTTTTGATTTTCACATGATGCTCTGGCGCTTTAACGTGCTGATGATCAAGTTGATACATATACACATTTTGATGATGGTGGCGTACTGGGAATGATATCGTCTCTCTGCATTCGACTCGCCCAGGTTGTTCTATGCTGTACCGGCGATTTGATGGCAGGTCCATCAATACTTTGTGTGAGAAAGCTGCTGGAGAAAACCTTGCAAGCTGACTCGTTGCTTGTAGATTGAATACAGGAAAGAAGAATGCAGAGATGTGACGGCTGGAAATGGTTGCACGGTCATACATAGAGAAAAAAAGAAACAAAAGAAGCCTCAATAGATATGTGCGGATTTGGTATCTAGTCTTTGGAGGAAAGAAAAGTCTATGTACATACATCGAGGTTTTGGTGTACATACAAGAGAACTTGTTGTCTGTACTGGGATGTCTAAAGAATATATACAGTATGGCACGATGTATGAGAAGAAGACATCCTCTGGTATACATGATCAACATGAATGAAGTATTTAAATATGTAGCATGGTATGGGCATATTTATAATATACTCCAGATGGCGGATATATAAGCTTTTATTATTGGTTGGGTGTGTTTTGTGAAGTTGATTTTAAAGGAAGTTTGAATCGATTTCATCATGACGGATTAAAGTGCATTTGAGAAGTGCTCTCTGCGGAGGGTGGGCCCCCCCCGGGGGGTGTGGGTCCCGGGGGAAGCTAGCTGCTGGAGTGGAAAAATGGTTAAAAAAAAAAAAAAAAAAAAAAAAAAAAAAAGAAAAGAAAAAGAAGACAGCTGACTCGTGGAAGATGAGCAGCACAACAGCAGCACGCACCGGAACGGGAGAAGCCAATCCGGAGGGACCACCGGGAGCAAGCAGCAGTAGCAGTAGCAGCAGTAGCAGTAGCAGTAGCAGTAGCAGTAGCAGTAGCAGTAGCAACGGAGCCGAACAGCAGCAGCAGACAACAACAACAGCAGCAGCAACGGACACACTCAACACCGAGCAGGAAGACACGCTCTCGCTCCCCACTAGCACTAGCACCAGCACCCCACATGCCGCGTACGTGCTGCTCGCCGAGTTCGACATCGACTCGGGCAGCGGACTCAAGCACCAGTACCCGGCCCCCACCGGAACGGCCGAGCAGTACGTGCTGATCTGACTGAGACATTCAATTCAATTATATGTACACTCACCACCAACACACTCCACAGCATCCTCGCCGACCTCATGCTGCCCGACGGCGCACACGATCGAAACGAGGACTGGACCGTGTTCTTCCTCAACCAGACCCCGAGACTCACCATCCACTCAACCGACCACCCAAAACTACAGCAACACCCCTCCGAGAACAATCCCGCTAACCACTCACCCAACAACAAACCACCGGACCGCAAGCTACTCTACGTCATCAGCCTCGTCCGAACCAAAAAGGATACTTCCGTCAGAAGGTTAGATCACCCGCTTTCATTTTATCTTTTTTTTTTTATCTCCTCTCCTCCCCTACCTTATATCCTCTTGTCACTTGCTCTGCTTCTCAGCACTTCTATTTTCCTCATAGTTCATTTTATTTCCCCTTTTACTGATTACAGAGCAATCTCCAATTTTCATCCGACAGAGGGGCGATCTGCAAGGCCATGGCTGTGTGCTCATACTACCCTTATATCCAAATCTTCAAGGTCAATTTTTAAACTTTCTTTCATTAGAGTTTCATTTATTTCTCCTTCTTTTTCATTTTTTGGTGGGGGTACCCCAAATCACAATGTTCATACCAAGAAAAAAGAAAAAAAAACTGACTTGGCAACATTTGTTTTGTTATAATAGCCCATCCTGCTGCTGGCGCTTGAAGATTATTTCGTCAACCCATCGATAGACTGTCTGGTGCGATTATTTCACGCGATCAACACGATGGACACGCAGGGCCTACCGGACCTAACGTACCACGAGCGGTTGATTCTGCGGTGTTCGGAGAGGCAAGATATGTTCGAGGAGAAGTTTGGATGCTTTCCGATGGAGAACCAGCGGGAAGAAGGAGCATCATTCTGCAGCACTATCCCGACCAGCCAGAGCCACAACAACCTAAGCCTCCCCTCGTCCAATAATTTTCCACCCTTCTATAATCATCATTCAGCATCCTCCTCCTCCTCCCAGTCAGCAGCAGCAGCGGGGGGGAGCAGCCACAAGACGCCTTCGGAATCCAGCCCGGGCACCCCGCTGCTCCCCTCCTCATCCTCCTTCATCTCCTTCGACACCCGATCCATCTACTCCAACAATCTGCCCCACCAGCGCTCTTCCTCAGGCTCCTACTCTATCGTCAGCTCGAACGACTCCCCCGCCCTCCCCCATTCGCAGCACGCTTTCTCCCATAGTCGTACGACCAGCAACCTTGGTACCCACCTCCCCCATTCCTCCTCCCAGTCTAGCCACCACCAGCCCAATCCACTCTACTCCTCCAACAATAACACCCTCAACCATTATCGCTCCACCTCTCAGAAACGTCCACGCGACACCCATTTCTTCGATACCAAAATTAACTACGCTGGCAAAGCTATCCCCGTCAGAATCCCCTTGCAAACGTTCCCGGAAGAAGTGGGCGAAGTTGAGCGGATTTCTTTTTTTTTTTTTTCTTATCCTTTTTTACATGCAAGAATGGAGCATTATTCAAGGGGAGACTGGTGTTTTTTTTTTTTTTAATGTTCCCCTTCTGTTTCGGATGGACAGTATTCCCTGATTAAGCTTATCCAGACCTTCTCGTCGCCGAATGCATTGAGTGCGAGTGGGCCGTTCCACCCGCACCTGCATTCGAGCGGGGCGTTCACGCACCCGATTGTGCTACTCTTCAACGCGCTTATCACGCAGAAACGCATCGTGTTCCTCGGCCACGGCTTGCCCGCGGGTCACGTCTCTGAAATGGTCCTCGCCGCATGCGCCCTCGGATCAGGATCCGGCGCCGTCCTCGAAGGCTTCATCTCGCGCGCTTTCCCCTACTGTAATCTTACCATCTATGAGGACTTCAAAGTGGTGTGAGCATTCTCTTTCTTCTTTTCATTTTTTTTATTTGTGGGTTTTTTTTTTTTTTTGGTTTTTCGGCGCTGTGTTTTTTTTATTTCTGTTTGAGTGGAAAGAGAGAGAGACTGACGCAGTTGAAGGTTTTTGGTCTTATTTTGGTTTTAGGCCGGGGTACATAGCGGGGGTAACGAATCCGATTTTTGAGCTACACACGGAAGCGTGGGACGTGTTCTGCAACATTGAGACGGGGAAGATAGCGGTGTCGAAGGACATAGCCATGCCGCTCTCCTCCGCGCGGCCCTTCTCGCCCGCCCCGCTGGAGCGCTCCATCACCGAACTCACCACCGCCAGCGGAGGCGGAGGCGGCGGAGGAGGATTGCCGCTCCTCCCCGCACCCTCCCCCCTCGCTAATAAGGACGACTCCCTCCTCAAATCTTCTAACACCCTCGCCAGCCTTAAGGTGGACACGGCAAAAGACTCGCTGGATAATCTGATGATGGAAGACGTGAGTGGAGTGTTACCCTCCTTATCCTTAGTGACTTTTGTCCCAGCACCTCCTGACGAATGATGTGGGGTTTTTTTTATTTGATTTGATTTGTGTAGATATTGCAAGCGATCCAAGCGCACTTTGGGGAGCCGATAATCCGGGCGCGAATGATGGACTATGTGCGGCGGTTTATCCGGATTGGGTCGCGGTGGGAGGAGGAGCAGTTTGGGACGAGCGGGATTGGGATCAAGACGCTCTCGTTCAAGATGTTGCTCCCCACGCCCACCAACTCGCATTCCGCGGCCCGCTCCCGCGCCGGTAGCGCTAACACCACCAACTCCCATTCTTCTCAACATCATCAACAACAACAGCAGCAGCAGCAGCAGCAGCAGACACAGGCCGCATCTCGCGCTCTCCGCGTTAACGACTTGGCCCGTTGCCTCGGCTCCGGCGCCGTCTTCGTAGACGACGACCTCGCCCCTAAAAGGGAAATCTTGCTCTACTCGTCAAGGGTCGAAGGGTGGCGCGAAACGGACTCTTACCACATCCTCAAAAAAGTTCAGCCGTCCCTTCTCTTCTCTCTTGTTTTTTTTTTTTTTTTTTTGCGTCGTACAAAGATGGCTGTCTTCTGACTGGATTTTTTTTGGTTTGATTTGATTTGGTTTGGGGGAACACAATAGAAATTCGAGCGCGGCGGCGAGACTCATTTCGCGTATGATATCTCGCACCAAATCAGCAGGCTCAGAATGTCACGCAAAATGTCGGAGGTGGAGGTGGAGACCATATATGAGGTGTTGGTGAATACGATCGAGACGGATGAGCAAGTGATTGAGGTACGACTGTGTTACCCTACATCCCCCAAGCTCAAGGCACTGGACTGATATATATATATATATATGTGTGTGTGTGTGTGTGTGTGTGAAGGTATTGTCGTGGCTGCCGTCGTATTCGGGGGGGCTGTTACCGCTGAGCTTTGGGCTGCTACATCCGTCGCGCAAGATCCGGTGGCTGAGCGTGGAGCTGATGCGCAAGTTCGAGGCGCACCCCATCGGCCAGAAGTTCTTCTTGAGCCTCAACCACTTCAACAAGCGGGCCTACCAGCGCCTTGCCCATTACCAGCTGGTCCTCCCCGGCCAGCAGCAGCAGCAGCAACAACAACACCAACAACACCAACATCACCAACAGCCACAGCAACAGGGGGAGCGGGACTACCAGACCCACCAGGACCTACTGCAGCCGTCCAAGAACTCGCGCTCGTCTGCACACATCGACGCTAAGCTGTTCGGCCACTTCCAGCAGCTCTCCTTCGCCGCCCCCAGCTTCCCCGCTTCCTCCGCTTCCTCCGTCGCCTCCGTCTCCCGTAACCCGAGCATCCTCCGTGCCCGCTCTTCATCCTCTGCTACCGCCGGAGAACCCGAGTCCTTCTTGGAGTTCTGAATCCCCCTCCCCTATCTCTACTTTTCTCCTCTCTTTTTGAGGCGTTCCTTCGTTGTGCCGTTTGTACTGTGTGTATGGTGCTTGTGTGTACATACATCCCCCGAATCCTACCCTCATAGTTTTGTTTTGTATATATAGAAGACTCTAGTTTGTTGCATATATTTATGTGTTGTTGGTTTTTGGTTTTGGTTTTGGTTTTTTTTTTGTACTTGTTGAATCAGTCATGATGTGCATATATATCTCCACGGTTGTATATATTTATTGGTTTATTGCATAGACTTTTTTTGGTGTTGCACTCTGGCAATGGCGTGGTGACTTTGCCTCTAGTGCCTATAGTGCACCTCGTAGACTCGCCGCGCAGCAGTCACTATGTAGCTTCCTGCACATTGATCGTCTCTCTTTATTTGCGCCTTTTGGAACTCCATCGGTGGGGATGCACGACCACCCCATGGGGGTGAAGGGTTATGTAAAAGTGAATCTTCATTCTTTCATTTTTCCCAATGGCCTCCTCCATTCAACTAGACTGTCTTGGAGCTTGGTTTTGTCAGTTGGGAGGAAAGCCCAGGAGTTCAAAGGGGGGAAAAAAATTGGGTGAGTTGGGATAAAAGGCACTATGAAAAGATGGGCATACGTATGAATTGATGTTATGTTTTATTTTATGCATAACTTGGGACACCCTCATTATTCTAATTTTGGCTGTCTGTAGGACTTGTCACCCAACTTGGGTGAGTTGCAATATTGTCTCTGAGGCTGAAGTGACACTGGCAAGCAGTATGTTCCAACCAGTGGTTGAGCAGGTGGTGGGTGGGTGGTGTTTGACTATGTAGCAAGGTGCACCCTGGAACTTGAGAGACCCTGTAGGGGTGCAGGACTGGCGAAACCAAATGGGTTGAAAAATTGGTTGGACCGTTTTGTCTGTGTGTTGAACCCCCCCCCCCCCCAGGTGCTTTACAACTCATCCATTCTCAATATGATCACACTATCATCTATTGTTCACAATAGACTTTCAGCAACTACTATTGGAAATATTCACAGTAGCCGTGGTGCATGCACTGCTGTGTGCATAAAATCACTGCACTGCCGGCATTAACCGGTCGAACACGGCAGTTCGAGCGGTGCTCGAACAGCCGTGTTCGACTGGTGGTCGGACAGGCACTGTCCGACCGAAGCACCTGCCGGCGGGTCGGACAGGCCTGTCCGATCAGTTCCTGGGACCGGTCGCACAGGACCAGCCGGGACCGGTCGGACAAATCTGTCCGACCAGTTGGCTCTTGCTTCGGTCGGACAGTGCCCGTCCGACCACCGGTCGAACACGGCTGTTCGAGCACTGCTCGAACTGCCGTGTTCGACTGGTTAATGCCGGCAGTGCTGTTTCCAAGCTTGTTAGCTGTTGGAGTCAAGAACATCTCAAGCCATTCCATATCTAGCAAAAGCCATCTCCTGGGCTTGATGTTCCCTGAGTGGCAGCAAATTTGGTTAGGTTGATGTGGTTGGATATCAATCTAAAATCAATCTAAGATGCATTGCTGCTGGTAAGAAAAAACAAACTTGGCCAACTGGAAGTGAAGAACACTAATCAATCTAAAATGAAGTACGTTGTTGCTAGCAAGAAAAAAAAAAAAAAAAAAAAAACATGGCCAACTGGAAGTGAAGAACACTATTGTGAACCCACATGATAGATGATATCACTCTTTTAACAACTTACTGTAGGGGTATTCAAAGGTATAGACATATGTAGAAAAAATTAGACCATAACTGCAGCAACAAACACCAAGCAACATATGAAGAAACAAAAAGAAGACCAAAATAGAAGAATCCCAGATTTTTGAAAAAAAAAAAAAATAGTAGAGATGAACCAACCCACATGGAATTATTCTTGGGATGAACAGATCCAAAAAGAATTATTTTTAGTTCTCACCAGATGGAGCAGAGCATTTTGTTTATCTATTTCTCTTCATAAGCTTTTCATAAGCTTCCAAATAATCTGTTTTTTTGGTGCCAGTCATCTTGTCAAGGAGATCTATGAGATTTTCATGATCTTTCAATCTATGGGAAGCATGTGTCCCCTGTGAGCGGTTGTTGGTTGCCTTTTTCTTGACCAAAACTGCATAGTGATTTCTTGATTTCATCGCCTTGTGCCAGTCCTCATTGAATTGATTGGAATCAAGGGACATTGCAAAATCAATTGAGATGTCCCGGCGTTTAATCAACATAGCTTTAGCTAGCATTTGCTCATTATAGTTTTTTTTTTTTTTCAGGACTACTGTAGAATCATTTAAAGTGCCTGCTTCAAAGAGTTGGTATCTTGGCTCTGAGTCAATAGCAGCTTGCAATTCTCTTTGCAGTTCTGTCACCATAGCCATCCCAATTGCCACTCCCAATTCCACCTAATGTGATTATCAGAAATCAAAACTCATATGGCACCTTATCCCAATTTGAGTCACCGGTGGGCCCCTTAGCAGCATGATAAAAGATTTCATAATGAGCTGTTGTAGTTTTCATCAGGGGGAATTCAAGATCTAGAGTGAAAAAGAAAATTTGTTAAGAATTTGGTTAATTTTTTGGGTTGATGAACTGAGATGCTGACATGCCTTTAATGATCTGGGACGCTTGATCTTTAAGTAGGTCTGGATGTGGAAGTTCTAGGTATTCCTTGTTCCATGTGCTGAACCATAACCCCCCTGAACCAGCCAAATTGAGATTTTCTATGTGACCATATGAAACCACCATATCCTCCTCTGTTAGGCCGCTTTGGCTGATTATCCAAATCTTGTTTCTAAGATCAGCAGCAAGACACGACAAAACACCAGGGGAGAGGAGGGGGCACTCCCCAGGGAGTGCCATAGCTTAAGTTGACCCTGGTTTTGGTCTGAACTCTGTCAGAAGTCAATCACAAATTGTTGATGAACTTTTTGTTTCAATAAGGTGAAATGGAGTTGAAATGATGATGAAGTGATGTGCTAAACATTGTGAGATTATCAACAACTTTTGTTGAATTTATTTTGAATTCTAGCTCAACTTAATCATGAATATGGACTACAATTGCTAAATAAATGCATGTTACACAGACATACTGGTCAACAGGCTGGGCTTTTCATGGATGATTACTAGTTTGTGTTGGTTATGGGGTGTGAAACCAATTTTGACAATGTCCCCCTATCCCGCTTGAGCGGGACATTGTCAAAATTCCCTCTGACAAAAAACAGAAATGGAACATGAAGCTGAGAATATATAAATAAATGAAAAAATCCCTTTTACCACAAAGTGTGTAGCAATGCAAAATGATGTCCAGCTGAACCCTAACACTCCTCGGATTGACTTCAATCAGTTTTTGGACTGAGAGGGCTACCATTTTGTCACATGTTGTGGTACAATTGCAGCACATTTTTGCTAATGTCAGGGCAAATTCTTAAATTTATTTGGATGCAGAAGGTAAAGAATTCAATAGGATAATACAATTATTAACCCATTTTTTCAAAGAAGATCTTGGCCATGATGATCTGTTGGAAAATTATCATCCTTCCTGAATAACTTTTTTGTACAGTGCCTCGCCATATAAATCTGGTGCATTTTCTTCAAGTCTAGTAGACCAACCAACGTACTTGAAGTCACAAGTCTTGGTCCAGGGGTGCAAAAAGGGTTCAAAAGAATGAATCTGAAAAAATAAATCATATTGAAAACTATTTGTAATTTATAAAATTGATTTTGTTTATTGCAGATTTTCAAAAATCTTTAATAGTGCTTGGAAAAATCCAAAAAAATTTGAAAAGTATAGCCTGAGATGTGAGGGAAATGATAATAAATGAAAAAAAATTTAACCAAATGAAATATTGGATCACAGTGGTCAGCAAAACAGAGACAAAATTGGAAATTTGGTGCCTTAACCCCTTTTGGGACTCCCAAATGCCTCACTCCACAGTATCCAAAAAACCTAGCGGTAAATGTTTTGAATTTTTTTCATTTATTTTCATTCTTTTCACATGTGCAGCTGTGGCCTCCAATTTTTTGCGGATTTTTTCAAGCACTATTAAACATTTTTGAAAATCTGCAATAAGCAGAATCAATTTTATAAATTACAAATAGTTTTCAATATGATTTATTTTTTCAGATTCATTTTTTTGAACCCATTTTGCACCCCTGAACCAAGACTTGTGACTTGAAGTATCTTGGTTGGTCTTCTAGACTTCAACAAATTGCGCCAGATCTTTCTGGCGAGGCACTGTACACTACTAAAATTTAATCAAACAGTCTGGATTTTCACCAGAATCATTTTATCAATTAAAGAACAATTCAACTTGAATTACAAATTTGTTTTAAGTATCTTTTTTTATACAGAATGAACCAAATTCTAGTCAAATTCCAGATGAGTTCAACGTGGGTTAGCCAATACTTTGTGAAGTTCAAAGAAAGATGTAGGGGAGGTATCCACCAGAGTTACAGAAAAAAGTTAAGCTATGGCACTCCTTGGGGAGTGCCCCCTCCTCTGCCCTGGTGAAAGTGCCTTTGTTCTCCTTGATTCCCTATCCTCATTGAATGGCTGAATGGATAAACCCAAAATGAACAAGCTGATGTCAGTCATCAGGTGGACTGATCAGGATGATCATATGAATCAGATGCATGTCTCAATTGTTCTTTTTGACTTACAAATCCAAGGAGAATCAGCCTTTTATGTGCTTTGGAATACTTGTTGCACATTTTCTGCGAGTCTTGCGGATTCAAGTAGTTGACATCACTCCAGGGACATGTGTTGTAGATAGACCTATCCGCCTCCAGAGTGGGTACAACAGCAATGGATGCTTCTGCTTCCAAGCATTGAAGAGGTTTTAGGGATAACAGGGCTTTGAAAATAAAAAAGCACTTCATTTTGTATTTGCAAGAGAGCTAGCTGTTTTACCGCTGCAAATGTAGATTGGGGAGGAACAGGGATGGCAAATCCAGAGAGCACCTTTCCAGAGTATTTTATACCCAAGCAGGAGGGAAAATGTTGTACAGAAGCTGGGGCAAACAAAATGTGGAGAGTCACATAAAAACACCCAGTCATGTGTGGAAACCCAGAGGGCCTAGTGAGCAGGTGTAAATTGTGTTGCCTTGATCTTTCACTTTTCAAAGTACCACACTTCTTTTATTCAATTTGTAAAACGGCTTTCCATACATCTTTCTAAACAAAAATGAGGATTACATCAATCCCAGAGCAGGCCATCAATGTTGTAAAGCTTGACGCCCCGCTCCACCAAGTCTGGACAACTCAATAGCCAGGCTCAATGGAGCATGGCATCAAGTTTTGCAAGTTTGCGACTCCGGGCCTGGAGCAGCGCGCTGCAGGATCACAACCAACCCCAGACATACATGGTGTTACGTTTGTTGTGAACAGTGATGGACGCGTGTTACGTTTGTTGTAAAAAGTTTGGGCAATTTATGGTAATTGCCAATGCATCCAGGATGTGTTGCGTATGCGCTATCAAATTGCCAAGATGATGAATGAGCTTCACCAGCAATGATTCTTATGCTATGTAACACAAATCTCAACAAGTCACAAGATATCCCCATCCTGGACAAAATTTGTCTTGAGAAGGTTGCATTCAACTCCCATCAACTCATCCTTCAGTTTTCTATTGAGAATTCTCAACAATATTCTGTGTTCTCTCCTATTTTAATTTCAGCCATAACGTTTGTACATACCTCCTCATTGGGTGAAGAGGTTAATATATTAGACTTTGAATGCAACATATTGATCAACTTGGTACCTTGACTTTGGACTTGGTCACCAACTATTTTCCATTTCACCTGTATCTCATCAGTCTGTTGGATCTATTAATTACCAAGTGTATGACAACTTATTCTCATTATTTACCACACTAAGTGATCATCATCTGTCTTGAATACCTGAATACACTCTTTCAAGAGCTGCCTGATGCATGACATTGGAATTATTTTTGTAAGAGTATCTATTGCTCTGATTCATTGGAGGAATTCATAGGAATAGACATAGAAGCAGATATCATGAAGAGCGGATTGATTTCTAAAAGAAACAAAACCTTAACTTAAGCAGCAAAGACCAGGAAAGATAGAATGAAGAAAGAAAGAAGACCCAATTAGAATAATGCAAGATGTTTGGAAAAAATGGAGAGATGAACAGATCCAAACAAAATGATTTTGGTCTTCACCAGACAGAGGAGAGCCTTTTTTTATCTATTTATTTGCATAAAATTTCAATTAAGCTGGGTTTTTTGGGGCCAGTCATCTTTTCAAGTGAGAATGCAACATGCCTTCTCAACGGTGGTCCTTTTGCCTTGTTTGGCAAAGGGGTTGTTTTCAGGGTGATAGGGGGTGGTGGTGAGGTGAGCTATTCCCTTGGACGCATAGTAGCTTTGAAGCAAGCGGTTCTTGAATTCTGTGCCGTTTTGGGTCAAAAGATGGCAGATTTTCTCTTTGGATTTGTTCTCAATGGAGAAGAACAGATTGCGCATGATTTGGCTGACTTCAGATTTGTAGGCAAGGAATCTCACCCAGACGTAGTGAGAGAAGCCATCAACAGCACAGAGGAATTACTTTTACCCTAACTCAGACAGTGGCGTGATTGGTCTGCAGAGGTCTATGTGGAGGTAATCAAGCTTTTGGGAGGTGCTGGGGAAGTTCCCTAGGAAAGGTTCTTGGTGTCACTTGGAGACGTCGCAGGTTGGGCATGTGAATTCTTTACAGGGAAGGTTGGGGTACATCTTATAGAAATATTCTAATCAGGGGTGTCCTGCTGCTTGGTGTTTGATTTTAAGGCGGCTGATGTTGGACTTGAGATTGACATGGTAGGACTTTTGAGTTTTGGATGTCACAATGAAGTTGCCATACGCAAGGGTCCCAGTCAGAACAATGGAGTTGGTCTTGTCACAGAGTTTGAATAGAGATCCGCCGTGAGAGCTGAGAGTATATCCGTTCTTGATGAATGTGCTCAGGCTGATTAGGTTGGAGGTTAAAGTGGGGACATGTAGTGAGTTCTTGAGGGTGACAATGGCATGGGGGAACTCAACCCGGGCGGTTCCTACTCCTTCAGCACTTGTTTGAGACCTGTTGGCCATGTAGATGGCTTTAGAAGATTTGGAGAGGGAGGGAAAGAAACTTAGGTCATTGAACATCGAGGTGGTGGCTCCGGAGTCAAGTACACTTTTGGAGAATAGTCCGTTGTGGGAGGTGTGTAGGGCTTTGGTGGGCTTCTTGGTTGACTTGGAGCTTTGAAGGTATGAGCATTCAGACTCATGGTGGACTGTCTTTGGGTTGTGGAAACCAGGGGAGCATTTTGGGCCGTTGTAGGGTTTCTTCTGTTGTTGTTGCTGCTTTTTGCACGCAGCCAGCGCCTTGTTGGCTTCTTGTGATTTGGTGTTCCGTTGAAGGTAGTTTCCAACGTCTTCAACAAGGGCTTTCAGAGAGCGAGTTTTCTTATTGATTTGACACTTCTTAATCAGAAGCTTGCCGGTTGAGGTGAATTTGTTGGTAGATTGAACAGGACCCACATGGCAATGATGGAGTCTAGGAGTTTGGATGGGGTGGTGGTTTTGTCGTCAATGATGGAGCAGAGAAGTGGACAGTTGTTGGAGATGGAATTTAAGGTGGTCTTGAGATTGGTCAAGGATATAATGGTGGAGAAGATTTGATTCAAGTAGGCAGCTTGGTTTTGGACGGTTGTGGGTTGATAATACTCATCCAGAACTTTCAAGAAGGTTTTAGGGTCCTCCTTGAATTCATGAGAGAAACATGCGGATATCTTGGAGTCACAGTTTAGAAAAAGGATTGCAAGAGCATCTTCATAGCAATCTGGGTTGGCTTTGTCTTTCTTTTTGGCTTCCTCAGAAGGTTCGGTCCCATTGACGAGTTTGAGCAAGTGTTTGAGTTGAAGGATGGCAGAGATCTTGATCTTCCATTCCCAATAGTTTGTGCCGGATAACTTGGCGTTGTCCTTGAGTTCCACAGCTAGATTGACCATGTTGGGAAGGTGGATCACGGTAGAACGTTTGGGGGTGGATGGTTTTGATGAGGAATTTTTGGATGTAGGAAAAGGGAATTGAGGAGGCAGATCAGTAGAATCTTTGATAGGATCAGTGGGATTCATAAGAGGATTCCGGTCTCATAATCTGTGAGAGAAGCAATAATAACTTTAGACATTATGTGGTGTGTTGAGTGTCAGTTAGGGTACAATCAGGGGCGGGAGCAGGTAGGTCAAACCTTTAGACACCATGTGGTGTGTTGAGTGTCAGTCAGGGTAGGATCAGGGGTGGGAGCAGTTAGGTCAAACCTGATGGTGGAAGAATAATAAGGAGGAAAACAGGATGAGATTTTATTTTGGAAGAATAAGAAGTGGATAGAAAAATGAGAAAGAAAAGACAAAGAAAATAAACTTTAGACACCATGCGGTGTGTTGAGTGTCAGTCAGGGTAGGATCAGGGGCAAAGCAGTTAGGTCAAACCTGATGGTGGAAGAATAATAAGGAGGAAAGCAGGATGAAGAGAAAATAAGAGAATCTGGAACAACAGACGTGCGAGCTAGACTAGGTACAAGACTTTCACAGGAATTTCACAAGAATGTCACAACTTTTCTTTCTCTCACATAAAGACAAAAGGGTTATTTCAATAACAAGGCACTTCATTTTGTTGACTGGAAAGAGTTATTTTGCCATTGCAAATGCAGATTGGCAGGCACCTTGAAGAAGGATGGCAACTCCAGAAGGAGGCTATGCAGAGTTTTTAATACGTCTCAAGGGAGTAAAAATATACAGAAGGTGGGGAAGACAAACTGCAAAGAGTCGCATAAAATCCCCAGTTGTGTGTAGTATTTGAGAAGTTGTGACTCCGGCCTGGGGAGCCCTGAGCTTGTGGGGATCCAGATTTGATCTTGAGGACAGCCTTTCCGAGTTTTTTTTAAATAAAATATAGAGGTTTAGCCGATGACCAAGCGGGTCATCGAGTTTATAAGAATTTGATCCCCCGCTTTTCCCCGCTCACCTGAATCTGTATAACTCGATGGCCGCTGGCCAAGGCGGACCAATGAGTTGTACGGCATGTGTACACCAACTTGGTGTCATATATATCTCCTGGCCATCTAGCTGGAACGTGGCATTGAGTTGCACAAATTCTCAAGCCTTTGTGAAGCATCTCGCTACAGACCATGACCAACCCCAAGATATGCACATGTGTCAGGCTTGTTGTAAATAGTTTGGTCATGTATGGTGGTAATCTCTGATGCGTCCAGGACGCGTTGTGTATATTGTGTTGAGCGCTCTCAAATTACGGAAATGATGAATTATGAGCTTCATCAGCCATTAGTATTATTTCAACATGAACTCCAACAACTATCAAGAGCCTTCAAGAAGTTCAGGATATCCCCAGTTGACCCTTACTGATATTTGTCTTAAGGCTGCATCCCGTCAACTCACCTCAATCCTAATCACTGAAATTCAGAGATCAAGGAGTACCTACATTTTGAGAAATAAATGATTCAGAAGAGTAATCCAGTTATTCATCATATAAAGCCTTCTCAAAAATAATTCGTTGTCTCTCATTTTAAGGTCAGCCATGCTGTCTGTACCTGCTCATCAGGTGAAGAAGCTAATCATACTTTGCATGCAACATACACTGCAAGGAAAACTTGCTCAACTGCTACCAGTTGACATGCAGAACACTCAAGTTTGACTCGAGTTTCACTCGTGGTGCGCAGTGACTGTGCATCATGCACAGTCACTGTGCATCCAAGTGTTCTTTGAGTGCAACTCAAGTGATGCTTGCGTGACTGCATGTCAACTGGCAGCAGTTGAGCGAGTTTTCCTTGCAGTGATATTGTAATTACTACCCTGACTGTGGACTTAGTCACCAACTATTTTTCATTTCTCCTGTATCTTTCACTGTCAGCCTGTTGCATATATTTTCCAAGTGTGTTACATCTTATTCTCATTATTAATAGAACGCCCCAGGATGTTCAATAAGTTGTACAGATGAATAGATTCAAACAGAAGTTTTTTTTTTCGGTTATCATCAGACTGAGGAGAGCTTGTTTTTTTGTTCTCGTAAGCTTTCAAATATTTTGTTTTTTTGGCGCCAGTCATTTTTTCAAGGAGATCTATGAGCTGTTAATGATCTTTGATTCTATGAGTAGCATATGTGCTGTGTGAGCGGTTGTCCGCTGACTTTTTGCTGACCAAAACTGCATAGTGGTTTCTTAATTTCATTGCCTGGTGCATTTCATCGCTTTCGTTGGCTCCAAGGGACATTGCAAAATCAATTTGGATGTCCCGGCATGTATTCAACAAAGATTCAGCTAACCTTCACGTATAGTAGCCAGGGTAGTCTTCAAATATTACCAATGATGCCTTGTTTTTTGCACTGAACTCCTTCCCCCCCAACCAGCCAGATTGAGATTCTTGATGTGACCATAGGTAGCCTCAATGAACCTCACCTTTTGACTGGTTACCATGCATATCTCCTTTTTAGGGTCAGCAGCGAGAAACGATAAAAGTGCCTTGCTTCTCTTCAGGTCCTTATTCTGCTCAAATGGCTAAATTAGACCGGCCGCAAACTCATGTCATTCATCAGGTGAACTGAGAATAATCATGTGGTGCATGTCCAAGTTCTTTTTTGACTTACATAGCCCTCGCCAAGGAGAATCAGCCGTTTGTTTGCTTTGGAATATTTGTCGCGCATTTGTTGCGACTCATTTGGATTCACGTAGTCGATATCACTCCCGGGACGCAGTTCATAGATAGACCTATCAGCCTCCAGAGTGGGGATGGCCGCAACGGACGCTTCTGCTTCCATGCATTGAAGAGGTTTGAAAGACAAAAGCGCCAAGAGACTAAGAAAGCACCTCATTTTGTTGGTTGGAACAAGTCGTTTTAAGCTGCGAATGTGGAGTTGGAGAAACAAGGATGCCAATTCCAGAAGGCATCCAAAGTTTTTCATACTCCAGAGAGTGAAAACGTACAGATGCTGGGGCACATGAAATGCAAAGAGTTGCATTGAAGCACCCAGTCATGAATACGTAGGCTGAACCGATGACCGATTGGGTCGTGGAGTTTGCCGCTCAATCCAGTCTGTGCAACTCGATGGCCGCTGTTGGCCAGCGGCCATCGAGTTGTACGCTACAACAATTTGATGGCCCAGCTCCCGGCCATCAACTTGTACAGACTCGATGGAGCGTGGCATCAAGTTGTACAAACTCCCATACCTCAATAGAGCAGCTCGGGCTCACGGTAGACCTCGAAAAGACAAGGGCAACTTCTGGCAACTTCATATGGGAATCAAACCAATAGGGGGGTTCACAATAGCTTTTCATCAAAAATCATTTTAGCACTCATCGGAAAATTTCAGCTCTGCTGCGCCAATGCTGCGCATTTTAAAGTAAGCTTGCTCAAGCATACTCAACCAAACATCACAGTTGTAAACGTTAGTATCTGGTCTTGGAAGGCCTACCGGTGGACCTACCTGGCTGGATTGATGGTTGGAAGTGATGCATCCAATTTGAGGTGTAAAATTGAATTGCAATTTTAAATCGGAAATCACATCGGTTAAGAAAAAAATTCAAGGGGGATCGGAAGCCAAAAAGGCTATCGTGAACCCCCCTAATGAGGCTTCAACAGGCCTGATTGACCCGGGAGTTCTGGGACCCCAGGCCAGGGACACGTGACATGTTTTCTTCGGGGAAATGTGGGGATGCTGTGAAAGGTAAAGTTGTGGAAACCTCGGACGCGTCCAGGCGCGTCGTGTGCGTAAATTTGTAAATACGAAAACGATGAAAGAGCTTGCATCAGTCACCAACAAATTCCAACATGAACCTCAACGATTCTCAAGATATCGCCAGTCTTACCGAAATTTGTCTTAAGGTTGCATCCCGCCAACTCAACGCCATCCTAACTGAAATTCGGACATCCAGGACAGACAGTTACATCGCAAGAGAGAAACAACTGACGAAAGTGATTCAGTTGTTTATCAAGAATCCTCAACACTATTCTGGTCTCTCTTCTTTAAGCTCGGCCGTACCAGCTGTCCCTCCTCACCTGGTGAAGAATTTGATTGGACACATTGGACCTACCGAACGCGGTCCCGTTCACTTTGACACCGAGAGAATGCCATTCCTCCTTTATCTCGCAGTCTGTCGCATCTATTCGCACATCGATACGTTTGGCTTCAAGCCGGATGGCCGTCTTTCCATCACCGATATCCAGCTGTATTACCCACTCAACCTGGATGAACCTATTGAACTTGAATTGCTTCATAAATATCTGCATCCATCACAGTTTATCACTATCCTCAACCTCTCGGGCCACAAACATTTCCTCGATTCATCGCTCATCAAGCTCCACCATGTCATTGGCCATTCAGTCAGATCAATTATCCTCGATGATACTTCCGTCACCGACCACGGGATCGCCCACCTCTCCCGTCCTCTTTCATTCGACGCGACGGAGTTGTCAAACCAGACCGGCAATCGAAACTATTCCCAACGCCCGTTTCAAGAGTTGATATCACTTAGCTTGAGTGGCTTGACAGGAATTACTGATCGCTCTGCCAAAAACTTGTCAAAATTTCCCAACCTCTTATCAATTGGTGAGCTTATGATCGTATGAATTCACTTCAACACATCTATTTGTTTCACTAATCAATATGGACTTTATGACTATCGTTTTGGTTATGAAGATCTCAGTGGGACCTCATGTACCGACGCCGCACGACGCATTTTAAACAGGTCTCAGAATAACAAACAGTGTCTCTTTCGCTATGCTGCATCAAACCAGGAAAATGCATGTTTCGACGCAGATTCACAACCACTGGACAAATTATTTGAACTGATGAAATATCAACATGAGAACACTACCTCAGTGTTGGATAACGAACATAATACCACGACTACTACCAATATCTTTAATGTATTCTTTTTCGAAATTGAGCAAACTCATCGGCTAAACGTACAACGTTCGAGTTCTGAAGGTAAAATTTTCCAAGCCTGTAGGCTTATTAGAAACTCATCTTCCTCCGGCCACTCTTCCTCTGCTGTTACATCTCCAAAAAATTCTCTGCCATCCAATTCCACATCAGCTGGGGAAAACAGTTCTTCTCTTCCCTCCATCAAACGTAAACGTAAACCAATCATTGCATCTATCCTTGATGACTTGCCGCAATTCAAAAAAACTAGCAAAAAGTAAGATTCCATGTACAATACAGTTAAGATGCCTCGTGTGCTGTGCGCTTGGTGGGTTTCAGCAATGAGGATTCATTGGAAGTTTGGTAGATTCTTTTTTTTTCGTTTTTGTCACACAGACACTACATACATACATATCTAGTATGCAATGTTGAAGATGATGGGTTCCCGTCATGTTGCTGCAGGACCCCGGAAACCCCCTATGGAGGTGGGTAATGAAAATGTATGAATTTTTTGGCAAAAACCCAAAATGATACTCATCAAATCTGTATGAATGGCCCTTTTTTTCATAAAGGTTACTCACCTGGCATGTATGAATTTATGATAAAATTTGACTTTTACCAAAAAAATTCATCTTTTTGCCCTATTTTCTGTGAAAAAAACCCTTAATGGGTTTTAGGACTGAGAAATTTGGCCCCCCGTCCCCAAATACCCCAGATTTCCCCTCTCCCAAAGGCTCCCCCAGGGGAAATGATACTCATGAAACGTGTATGAATGAGCTTGAAAAATGTATGAATTTTTCCAAAAACCTGGATTTTACATTACCCACCTCCATAGGGGGTTTCCGGGGTCCTGTTGCTGCATTTGCCACCGGAAATGCAGCACTTAAGGCTCCGTTTGGCAGACCCAGTCAGCCATAAATGTACAGTTCAGTTGTATAACGCAACTGGGTTATGCGTCATAAACACTAACTTTTTTCATGTTGTGACGCTGGCATCTGCTGGCATCCAAACGGGGCCTTATTTTATTAGTGTGGATTCTTTGATGCAGAGAAGCACAGACGGAGGTGACACCGGATCGCCCTTGCCCGACAGACGTCGAAGGTTCCCATCTGCAGCTGGACGACGCAGCCTCCCCCCCCCCCCCCCCCCCCCCCCCCCGTACCCTCATAATAAGGGTACACAAGACCGTACCCTTTTGCGGCATCCAGCGCACAACGTCTCATTTCCATTTCATCTCTTTCATCACAAAAACTTGTTTTTTTGTTTTTTTTTGAAAATCGAATATGATTTCTTTTTCTTTTCTCAGGTTTCCGCATCCCTCAAATGCTTTGGGGTAGTATGGCTTCAGATGCTGCGGGGCTCGAGGTTCTTTTGGAGGGACCAAAAACTTTCTAGTAGAGAAAACTTTGTTGGAGATCCACAAAAAAACAGGGCGCGCCATTTTGTGGCCAATAGCGAGGCCTCTGAAAGGTTTTGCGATGGATGAATCCCCCATTATTGTGAAAGAGCAATAAGCGAGATTTGGGCGGGATTACTTTTTGGTGGGAGTACTCGGGCCAGACAGCCGATGTAATCACAAGTTCTTCTCGCTTCGCGAGAGACTCCGCGGGCGACAAAGGACTTGCTATTAGGACAAATGAGAAGCGAATGAACGATAAGAGTTGAACCAACGCAAGCACATTTTGGGAAAACCTTGTGGAGACTGAGAATCATGTCAGAAAACACCGCCGGCTACGTCAAGCTTGACACAGACGAGACAGCAGACACCTTCCAAGAGCTGGCCCAACAGGAAGGGGATCTATTGCTGCGGCCGATCGTACACCACGACACGCTCAACCAGGCGTCCTCCCACGATGCGTCCCCAGGGATCACGGAGGCGAAAAGGCGGCCCGGAGAGTCCGCCCGCAACCAGCATGATAGAGGGGCCAAACACCCCGAGGGAACCGCCGAGAGCATGGTCGAAAAAGTGGTGCCCGAGTCCGATGACCCAGCCATGCTCACCAACACCATCAGGGTATGGTTCATCGGTGTCACTTTGGGCGCAATGTGTGCTGGCATCAACCAGATCTTCTCCTTCAAGTCCAACGGCATCAACTTCGGAGGTTTTTTTATCATCCTGGTCAGCTACGCAGGTGAGTGGAATCGCAAAGTGAACTCATTCTCATCATCCATATCCCCCATCATGATGCTGGTCATGACGCTGATTATGGTTTCTCAAACTAGCCGGAAAGCTAATGGCTGCCACTTTGCCTTCATGGAATATCAAGTTCCTTAATCCCTTTGGGTTCTTGTCCACGCGCCGGCCAAATCGATGGGTCTGGGAGGTTTCACTCAGTCTCAACCCCGGCGAATTCAGCGTCAAAGAGCATATCTTGATTGGTGTCCTTGCTGGATGCGCCTCTGCCGCTGCCTATGCGGGGGATATCGTTGCGGTCCAAGACCTGTACTACCATGTAAGCAAAAATAAAATGCATTCAAACCACTCGGAAACTGCATATGTCCTCCTTCGAGTAACATGATATGTACACAAATTTCTATAATTTTTAGCAAGATATGGGGCATTTTGGGGCGTTGCTTTTGCTTCTGTCTACCCAGCTCCTGGGATTCAGCCTTGCAGGCTTGACGTACTCCATCTTGATCCGCCCGACCAGGATGATCTGGCCCATGGCACTGGTCGTCGTCACGCTTTACAACACCCTCCACGCGGTCGGCGATGATACCCAGGAAAGCAGAGAATTCATGAAGGACCGGATGCGGTTCTTCACCACCGTGTTCATGCTGATCTTCGTGTATCAGGTACAAATTCCCCTCCTTTATCAAGTTCTTTGACTTTCCTATCCCGTATAGCCGGGGGCATGCGCAGATGATCAGGAAGTGCCGTGCACTTTTTGTATTAACTTTGATGATTGGAAGTTCTGGTCACTTATGAATGGGTCTACAACTACGACCTGACAGTTTCTGCCATCTGTTTTTGCACCTACTCTTACCAGCATATCGATTTTATGTTTGATCGACAACCGCTCCACATTTATGAGGGTTTTAGGGTCGGCGTGTAAGTTCTCAGTGTCATTTACATTTTTACATGGTAGTGCTTTGCTGGCGCTGATCTACTCATATCTCAGACACAGGAGCTGTAAGCGATACATTTAAAACAACAACCTTGAATTGGCAGTTGCGCTCACAAGTAATCCATCCGCCCTCGGGAAATCACATTTTTCTTTTCCTATATCAAAGGGCCTATTGACTATTTCGCTAGATTGGATGGTCATTGGCTCAGTTGGTCAGCCCCCACTTTGCTTCTTCTTTTACCTAAACCTGAACCGAGTGAATCTTCTCATATCTCTGTAGGCTCTCTTTTCACACCCTTCTTTGCCTCGTTCAACTTCTTCGCGGGGATGGCATTGTCAATGTGGATTGTGGTACCGCTCATGTGGTATTGCGACTTCTGGAATGTGTGTCCATGTGATCCTGATTTGGGGGCAGGAGTGCCCTGCAAGTTGCTGACTCTTGCTTGCCCATCTTCTTACCCTAGAATAGGAGCTTCGGTGATAATGCCGTTTCGGCTCGGTTGTTTGACCAATATTACAGGAAATATAGCATCTCTGCCGTGGTGAAATCGGATTTTACATTGGACGAGCAAAAGTCAGTTGTTCCTTACCACATATGTACAAAATAACGCAACCATTCCACACGGAGTTCTCGCATCTGCATTTCTTCCCCGTAAAATTCATTTCATCCTTTTTTCTCTCCATGAATAGGTTTCAAGGTCAGATAAGTTCTATTTACGGATATGAAAATCCACAGGTCGCTCAAAGTTTTTTTTTTTTACTTTAAAATGATTAAACGTCCACTACAGAGCTTGGGCCCATCCAGTTGACACCCTATTTCGCAGCATCTTACGGTGTTGGTTTTGCGGTCTTGACATCGGCTCTCATGACAGTATTTCTCTTCCACTCTGAAGACATCAAGTCCGCTATTTCAGCACGGAACAAAATATCCACTGTTGGTCAACCTTTACCGCTTCAATCTTGATGGGTTATCTTTTTTGTGTGTGTGTGCTGGAGGCTGACTGGATAACTTTCTCTCTTCATTCAGGATGTTCATATTGAGATCATGGAGAGACACTATGAGAGCGTCCCCACGAAATGGTATGCATGGATCGGCGGCTCCATGCTTTGTGCCTCGCTCTTTGTGGTCACGTTCTATCCCCTACAAGTTGCGTAAATTTTAAGCCTCATGCCCAGATATCAACTTTAGCTGACTCGTGAATGGATTTTGAAGTGCCCGGTTTGGGCTTTACTACTGTCATTAGGAATGGTACATCTTTATACCAGAATTTTATTCGCCTGTTGGCTTCTAATAATTGATTTTTTCTTTGCTTTGGATCACTCAGGCCACTTTCTTCATCATTCCCATGGTAAGTTATATTCTCCAAAATATGTGTCCCTACAGTGATGTCAATGTATTGCGATTTTTGACCACCTTGAATCCTCCTCTTGTGTTACAATGCGATGCGCCTTTAGGGTATCAGTAGGCTGCGCTCATGTTACATATCGCCCAGAAAGATAGTAAACTCATGCTTGGTCTTTTCCAGTCCAAGCAACCACCAACACACAAATTGGCTTGAACAACATCAGTGGATATTTGTTCTTTTTTCTCGCTTTCTTTCCTATTTATCAACTAACTTGTGTCTATCTCTTTAGTGGAGTTTGTGGCGGGGATCTTGTTACCGTGAGTGGCACAGAGAAGGTTGCAGCGACAGCTTGGCGCACTTTTATAAGCATACCATTTTTTTCATTTACACTGAACTGAAACCTGCCTTTCTCTTTGACAGTGGAAGGCCGCTAGCAAATATCACATTTAAAGTGTAGGCAACTGCTTTGTTTGCTCAGATAATGAGCCTGGAGCCTGAGGTCTGGCACTGATCTTAATGTCACATGGTCAAGGTACGGGTACATGACCATGAGTCAATGTCTTAATATGGCATCTGATTTGAAGATGGGAATTTATGCTAGTTGCGTAAATTCATCTTTTCCCCTCTACTAAAAACGCACGCTAAATATTTTTCTTTCCTCCCATTTCATTGTTAGAAATACCACCGAAGGAGATGTTCATATTTCAGTAAGTCTTACATACGCCATCGTTTTTCAAATCAAATCAAATCACAATGATTCTTTATTAACCCTTTTCCGCCTTCTCCATTTCAAGCACTTGCGGAACTGCGATCGGAGCAGTGATCAGTTACATCTTTATCCGCTCGGTGATCGCAGACAAGAGAGAGTTGTTGGACGGTACGGTTTCAGATCCAAGTGGTCAATGGACTGGCCGCAAGTCAGAAATATTTTACTCGGCCTCAGTTATCTGTTAGTAACTTATCTGTGGACAAGGACCCTGCGAGTCTATCCGAGGCTGATGTAGGGACAAATATCCCGTAACTCTAGGGGGGCTCATTGGGCCACTTAAATTCTTTTCTGGTGCGGCGCGCTGGCTTAAAAAGACGTAATCGATTCATTTGTCAATTCTCTAAACTCCGTCGCTACAATAGGTAAATATAGGGTCTTGTTTTGGGGATTCCCGATCGGCGCTCTTCTCCCTATCATTCCTTGGATCATGTCTCGGAATAATCCTAAAAGTGCATGGAGACAGCTCAGCATTCCACGTTGAGTCTTTTGCCCTTTTCTTTCTAGCCGACGCACTAGCTACGTTTAGACATTTTCTTTCTCAGTTGACTCTGGGAGCTGAAAGTGATGGACATCATTCGGGATATGAATGGACAATGGTTCTGTACTTTCAGTTTTTCTGCTTGGGGCTACCACTCCTCCACAGATTCCTACAAACGTGTCAGTTTTCATGATTGTTTCCCCGCCCCCTTGTTTGCTACTCCTTTCCCCAGCTGAACCACTGTATATTGGATGGCAATCCCCATCGTCCACTTCTTCATGTCATGGAATTGGAAATTGCAGCATTGGCGTTGGGTTCTTCGCCGCGTTCATTGTTGAGGACTAGGTTGTGACACTGTTGCAACAGGTCAACCAAGGGGCATAGGGCGGTGATAAAGAGTAATTAGGTTTCCCGAGTTGTCTGCGCTGCGCCGCATCTATGTTGTATTTAGTCTACGGCTGTCCGCGCCCGGCCGGCCCTCTTCTCTTCTTCACCGAGTTGAGGGACCGTGACCGGGACGCTTACAGTGAGCCGACTGCCATTGCCGGACACGCCGTAGGTAAGTGCATCGCAATCCATACCGAGTTGAGGGACCGTGACCGGGACGCTTACAGTGAGCCGACTGCCATTGCCGGACACGCCGTAGTGCTGTCACGGATTGCTCCTAACAGGTTAAAAGCCTAATCTACCGAATTCTTTAGCGTATCCCGCGTCCGGAGCTCTCCTCGCGTCAGTGAATGGACTTTGGTGTGATCAGCTCGAACGAACGATCAGATTCCGACGAATCTACCTCCCTCAAAAGATATCACCCAGCGACCAATATGGCCGATGGCCAACAGCAGATCGTACAGCTGCAAGCTCAACTCAATGACTTGCAGACTGTTATGCGGCAACAGAACGATATGATCGCTAATCTTAGCGCTGCCGCTAGAGCGCAAGCACTAGCCAACTCCAACCAACCCGAACGCACCATCTCTACCAACTACCTGGCTGACAAAGTGATGGAACAATTCGTCAAGTCTCCGATTAAATTCTTTAACGAGGTTAACCCTCGCCACCCTAAACTCTCATTTGACGGATCCAACTACTCCAAATGGGAAAATGCTGTTGATCGGACTCTACAACATGCGTTCGTCCGCGACACCTCCTTCCTGAACGACGAACAGGACAATTTTCAGAAGCTCGATTCTCTCCAAAACAAGTCCGTCGCGATGCTGATGCGAGGCACTCTCGACGAAGCTTTGTTATCGATAGTCGAATCCAACGAAATCTCCTTGTCGAAGGAACTTTTTGAGCTCTTGCGGTCCAAATGCAAGAGGTCAGGGCGCCGTCATAAAGTAATCCTGACCGAAAAAATCCTCAAATTCGCCTCCGAGAAGGCGCCCGCCAGCGAGTCATGGCTAGCCCGTTTTTGCGCCATCATGTCGGACATTGAACGCGCCAAAATCACCGTCAACGAGCTAGGCGGTCTTATCCTACAAGCGCTAGCCAAAGCACCCCCTGGAACCGACTCAAAGAACTTTGAGTACTCCGTCAGCCAACCCCTGGACGACATGTCGTCGACCCCAACGTTTGGCCAGGTGACTACCGTCATTCAGTCAGCGTTAAGCAAAATCACCAAGGGGCCAACCTTGAGCCCTGGCACCATCCCCTCCAACGTGGAAATGTCGGTCAACGCCGTCAATGCTAGACGCAACAACGAGCGTTATGAACCTCCCCACCGACGTCAACCCACCAACCCCGGCAACCAAAACGTCGATTCAAGCAAGTTCTCCGTCGAGAAAGCGTCTTTCTACTGTGGAAAGGGCCAAGCGACTTCCCTGAATGAGCTCTATGGATGGTCGTGCAGGTACTGCGGCAAACTCGGCCACTGGTACTCCGACTGCAACCTGTACTGGGAAGATGTCCGCCATGGACGCGTCGACGCACCTCCGCCAGACCACAACAACAAAGGCTCCCGTTTTGTCCCGGCGCCGCGAAACCCTGAACTAAACAACCCGCCGCCCACTCAGCAACGGGTTAATCAATCCAGCGGCCGCATCCGAAAGATCGACATACCCAATGCGAATGACGGTACTATCTTGATTGACTCTGGCTCCACCATCCATGTGAGTGGGAAATCAAGTTTTTTTTTCCGTCTCGTCGAGGTTGAAGACACCCCTAACCATCTCGCTCGCTATCTCAAAATATGGTGCACCCATCGAATACGTCGGTAGCCTCACGATCCCAACGCCGACGGGTACGATGATCATCAATGATGTGTACCTCTGCGACGAAATAAAAGGATCGATACTTTCAACAGGACGTCTTGCCGAAGTAGGATGGACCTTCTCGCATGTTGGCACCACAGCGAAGCTAAGCGATGGCGCTGGATGTTTCTTTAATTTAAATTACTCAAACCATTGTTGGATAGTAGAAGTTACCGACGACAATGCAATGATAAAGAGAATCTCCCAAAAACCACCCAATGAGCTTTATAAGTGGCATGCTCGCCTGGGCCACGCTTCAGAACCTATAGTGCGGAAGTTCCTGAGAAGGTATCTACCCGATATCAAACTTCATAGCGAGCCTTTCTTTTGTGTACAGTGCGCAAAGTCAAAAGCGGTCGACATCAGGGGGAATGGAGCCAATTCTGACATACCTCGTGACAAACCGATGGACCTATGCATGACGGACGTCGCCGGCCCATTCAGCATGGACATCAACGGTTGCCGATACATAATCACCTTCCGCGACCATGCTAGCACGTACACTTACTGCGCTCTGATGGCGACCCGCCATGAGGTTCCCGGCAAGATCATGGCGTGGGTGCTTCATCTGCAGAACACCGTTGGGCGCACCCCGTCTTACATCCGATGCGACAATGCAGCCGAGTACGTAGGTAACCTCCGCGAGAGACTCGCTGAAGTTGGCACCGTTCTAGCGCCCATTTCGCCCTACCACCCTGACCAAAATGGAGAAGCCAAGCGCGCAAACCGCACATTTGGCGACATGGCTCGGACGATGCTCCATGAGAGTAAACTCCCGAAAATCTATTGGAGTTACGCTTATATGACTGCAGCATACATCCACAACAGAATCCCAAACTCACGAGTGGAATCGTCCCCGCTAGAATGTCTTTTTGGGATCAAGCCATCTCCAAACGAACTGTACCCTTTTGGGGCAAGGGCAATAGTGCATGTACCAAAGGACTACCGCGACAAGCTGGACGAGCGGGGTAACGAGTGTTTTCTGCTTGGTTTTCCAAAGGCAGGATCCGGGTGGATGTTTTATTCCCCCAAGTACAAGCGTATGATACAATCCACTTCGGCCGTTTTCCCCGAATATCAATCTCTAGCAGTACAGGAACCCTTGGTGAGATCAGAGGTGGAAGGGGCTCTTGAAAAGCAGCCCGACAGATCGGAACTCGATGCACTCGTGTGTCAGATTAAACTGGTACTAGGTGGTGAACCAACGAAAGAACTAGCTGAAGCCGAGCTGAAGGCAATCGCAGACCTACCTATGAACCCAGAGCACAAGCTACCGAACACTATCAAGTCAGCTCTCTCCGGCAGCAACTCGTCCAGCTGGCGGGAGGCAGCGGAGTACGAGCTCAAGAAATTTGAGTCCCTCGGCGTCTGGGAACCCGTGCGACCGTATAAAGGGGTCAAAGCCCTTGGAGCAAGATGGGTTTTCACAATAAAACGACTACCAGACGGCACTATCGACAAGTTCCGCGCTCGCTACGTCGCCAAAGGATTCAACCAAGTCATGGGAACGGACTGCAACGAGACCTATGCCCCAACCGCCTCACTAAACACACTCAGGATGCTACTTTCCATTGCCCAGACCAAACAATACCCGATTGCGTCTTTCGACATCAGCTCAGCGTACCTCTATAGTCCTATCGAAGGGGAAGTCTATGTTCAGCCGCCGGTAGAAATCGTGCCAGAATGGAAGGGGAAGATCATGAGGTTAAAAAAAGCATTGTACGGGACTCGACAAGCAGCACGCTGCTGGTGGAAATTCTTCAGTGGAAAAATGTCGGCTTTTGGTTTCACCGCTAGCGAGCTTGAACCCTCCTTGTATTATTGCAAGAGAGGGGAAGATTTTATTGTGATTTGGCTGCACGTCAACAACGGGTTCGCCATGGGGTCGTCGCAAGGGGTCTTGGATGATTTACACAAAGCCATAGCTACGGAGATGGAAGTCAAATGGTCTCCAACCGTTGAAAAGCTCGTTGGCATTAACATCCGCACCACACCAGAATCAATCGAGCTTAATCAATCGATGCTAGCAGACCAGATCATCAGAGACTACCCGCGGACATCCTATCCCCGCCAAAGCACACTACCTGAGGGAAGTCTAGATACGAACCCTGGCACAGCAGTTGAACCGACCGCCTACAGATCGACTCTAGGGTCACTCATGTACCTCTGCAGCGGCACGCGGCCTGATTTATCTTACTCAGTCAACCTGCTCGCCAGGTTCAGTGCGAACCCGTCGGACGCACATTGGGAGGCACTGGATATTTTGGTTGGTTACTTGAAGAGGACGAAGGATAAGGGGCTGGTGATGAGAGGAGGAAACGAGGTTTTACAGCTTTGGTCGGATGCAAATTGGGGTGGGGAACACGAGAGGTCAACATCCGGTTACCTCATCAAGCACTGTGGAAACAGTATAGCTTGGGGCGCTCGTCGACAGACGGTTGTGGCACTTTCGACTTGCGCAGCCGAATACATCGCATTATCTGAAGGCTCACAGCATCTGGCACAACTGCACAATCTACTCATTGATATTGATCAAGTTTTACCCCAAGAAATATTCTGCGATAATGAAGCGGCCATCCTAATTGCCGGAGACAATGCATAAAAAAAGAAGACTAAGTACTTATCTCGAGCATTTTACTTCATTAATGACTTCATTCGCCAATATAACATCAAGATTCAATGGACAGACACCCACAACCAGGCTGCGGATATCTTCACCAAGCGTCTGGGACCTAATCTAGTCGAGAAAGCACTCATCCAGATCGGCGTGGCGGATACAGGTCACAACCAAGGGAGGGGGTGTTGAGGACTAGGTTGTGACACTGTTGCAACAGGTCAACCGAGGGGCATAGGGCGGTGATAAAGAGTAATTAGGTTTCCCGAGTTGTCTGCGCTGCGCCGCATCTATGTTGTATTTAGTCTACGGCTGTCCGCGCCCGGCCGGCCCTCTTCTCTTCTTCACCGAGTTGAGGGACCGTGACCGGGACGCTTACAGTGAGCCGACTGCCATTGCCGGACACGCCGTAGGTAAGTGCATCGCAATCCATACCGAGTTGAGGGACCGTGACCGGGACGCTTACAGTGAGCCGACTGCCATTGCCGGACACGCCGTAGTGCTGTCACGGATTGCTCCTAACATTCATGTCACAGTATTGGACACTGAAGTATTACCCAAAATGGTTCGAGAAATATAACTACGTGCTCTCCAGGTACTGAATCTCGAGAAAAAAATTAACCACTATTGCGATTTTAGAAAAAGAAAGTTGACATGACTGACTGACTGACTGACTACCTGACGGGTTTTGACTTCAGTGCACTTGACGCCGGTACGAGCTTGAACGCGCTAGCGGTTTACTCGCTCGGATTGGAGGGGTTTCATTCGTGGTGGAACCCAACGAGTGATGCAGTTGAGTCCCATTTTTCGTGCTTATATATTACCTGAATCATCACCAGCCATTTTACGCTGGCACGCTCTACCGCTCTCTGACCTGCCCAATCTCTCTCTCTCTCTCTCTCTCTCTCTTCATCCCGCTTTTCTTGTCAACCACAATCGCGGATCCTTGTTTGCGGGTTTGTGCGCTTTCTTTCGCGTGTAGGAGCATTGCCAACCCGGATCATGAATTTTTTTCTCTCTTGTTTCTTCTCGTTTTAATCTTGACCTTATCGCATATAGACTTTTTCCTCTTGTTACTCAAACACTGTCAAGCACCATTTTTTCTCCTCTCTCATGTTTGCCTTTCCGGTCGTCCGTCTTACCCTATTCTACTGCATCAAATCGCAACTGTTTTTTCTTTTTCTTTTTCTTTACTTGCAGGTGCTGATTTGTGCCTCAACTCAAAATTTACCTCTGTGACTTTTATATGATTTGAGGTTTTAAAAACAAAATATGATCAAAAATTTGAGAGAGGTTTTTGGACAGCAATCATCACCCCTATGAGGGTCGATCTTGTACCCTCACAAGGGTACATCCTATGAGGGTTGGTTGTGTACCGCCATGAGGGCTGGTTGTACCCTCATGACGAGGGTACGTCCATACCCTTATGGGGGTGCGTCCGTACTCTTATGAGGATTGGTCATGCCCTAACTTATCTAAGTCCCTCTGACGGGGCGCGAAATAAACTAGATCATACCCACATAGGGGTACGACCGCTGCCGGGACTGAGACAGATGGTCTCAGCTGCTGAGACCGAGGGTCTCGGCTACTGCACCCATTTGTCTAGGGGGCCGGGAGGCGACAGGGCGCCACCGTCTCTGACTCTCTTTTAAAGGTAACTTACTGCCGTACCCGGGTGTAGGACTGTCCATACCTGTATTTAAGGTCATACACTTAAAGAATAGTTCCACACACAGAAGCAGGCAAAAAAAAGAAAGGATGTGATATTCCCGTAACAAAAAAAAAAAAAAAAACCAAGTGAGGGGAGAGAGAGAGAGAGAGAGAGAGAAGAAAAAGACAAGAGGACAGGAGATTGGAGGAAGGACAACAACACATATCAAACAAAAGAAAAGAGATCAGCATATATAAAAGCACATTAAAAAAAGAGGAAATGGAATAGACAACACAGGCAGAAGAAAGAAAGGGGGAAAAAACATGTGTGTATTCAAGAAAAGAGCTAGAGTGGATCATAACTGTAAGCAGCCGCTTTGCTGGTGAGAGAAGTAAGAAGTACATTTCTTCATATGTATATATATAGATTTAGATAGGATAGTATAAAAAAAGATGATCACGCCTCAGTTCCTGATTGGGGGAACGGGTTCGAGGAGGGTCGGTGGGATCAGGACATGATTTCGTTATAGATGAGTTCCTTGAGCTGTTCCCTGGAGAGCTGTTCCTTGCCGTTATCGAAGTGGAAGAAGCTGGGGTCGAGCGGGGGTGAGTCGGGCTCGTCGTCGGGGTCGTGGTAGCTAGCGAGGTATGGGTGGCGCAGGGCCTCCTCGCAGGTGATGCGCTTCTTGGGGTTGAACGTCAGACACTTCTCAAGCAGGTCCACCGCCAGCGCCGACGCGTTCGGGTACAGCTGCGCAAACGCCTTCTTCTTCTTGAACGGCAGCGCCCGGATGTAGTCTCGCGATCGGTGCGAGCTGATCGCACTACACACCAAATACAAAAGAATAACATTTCGTCAGTCGCCCATCGACGGCGACCAGGAGGCTGTGTAGGCATGCTCACTAGAAATCGTCCAGAGACGGCGTGCCCAGGATGTCCAGGATGAGCGTCAGCTGATGGTGGTAGTCTCTGCCGGGGAACAGCGGCTTGCCGTTCAACATTTCAGCCAGGATGCAGCCGACGCTCCAGACGTCGATAGCCTTGGTGTACTCCTTAAACCTGCACAACCCTCCCGGAACAGCAAGCCGCAGGCCCGTTAGGATACATGTTTATAGAGAGCAAGAACCCGCCGCGGAGCGGATGGAGTGAGAGGCCGCGCTTACGTCAGCATGATCTCCGGTGCCCGGTACCAGCGTGTGGCTACATATTCCGTCATGAACCCCGTCGCCTCCTGCTCGCCCATGAACGCCGAGCGAGCGAGCCCGAAGTCGCATATCTGTGGGGTGCCATAATTTGAAGACAATGAGTGGTGGGGCAAGGGTGGAAGCATTCCCAATTTAAAAAAACAAAACAAAAATTGAATAGCCCACTTTCAAATCACAATTCGAGTTGAGCAGCAAGTTGGACGGTTTTAAATCTCGGTGAAGTACGCTGGTCGTATGGGGTTCCAAGATATCAAAAGGGGAAGGTTAGCCTTTATATTATGTCAACTTGTTTGTTCCGCCATACAACTCACGCCGCGGAGTGGAGCGCTTTCAGGCCGCGAAGCGTTTGGTAGATGAAGTATTGACAGTGGTCGTCGGAGAGGTCTTGGGTCCTTGAAACAGAAGTATACACACATATATGCAGCACGTTTCAGCAAGTAATTCTTCTCTCCCCAAGTTCTCTCCCCAATTTTTTCTTTTGTTGGTTTGAGAGATGACAGATTGTGTCAGACCTGATGACCCGATGCATGTCGGTTTCCATGAGCTCCTGGATCAGGTAGACTTCCGTGAATTCGTCGAGCGACGGCGGCTTGACAATGTCGAGGATCGAGATGATGTTTTCGTGCGAGAACCATCGTATCAACTTGATCTCTCTCAACGTCCGTAAGCAGAACACTAAACAATGTCCATCCATCCATACAAACAAATGAACAACAAATTTGGTTGAGGTGGGTTGGGCTCATAGGTTTTTTTTTAAAAAATAAAAAAATAAAATGGGAGGGTGGCACATACTGGAGTGGTCAAATGGCGTGATTTTCTTGATGGCTACCTTCTGCTGGGAGGGTTGATGGACGGCCGAGCTAGAGAATGCATGTTGGCAGTCAGCCCGGGTATGGATAGAGTCAATATGTATGTATATCATCTACTCACCAGACCACACCATAGGCGCCTTCTCCTACGACATCGATGATAGAGTAGTCAGGGCCGACACGGAACTGTGGGAGCAAGAAGGGTGAGCTCCGATGTGCATGATGCAGGGATGGCTTTGGATGGGAGACTCATCACTCACGTTGCGATCCATGGTGCGTTGTGGTGTGTTCGGGAGAGAGAAGTGCGCGTTTGCAGCTTATTGGTCTCCGAGTGTGCGCTTCTTTTATAACCAGCACTGTCACAACCCACGGGGCCTGTCACTCCCCCTGTCACGCCATTCTCATGCTCTGACAGCCGACGGACATCCCGGAGAAGATCCGTTCAGAAGCGTTTGAGTTGAGAGCTTCTGGATGACGTACATATCTATTAAGAACACAGCAATATATGCATGCACTTATTATGTTGTGCTCTTACTGTATGGATTTATAACCTACACCGCAAAATACATATGTACTACATGCGACAAGTTCAAAAGCTCAGCCCGGGGCCGGCTCCCGCTCGGTGGCTGATGCATCCTTTTTTTGAGCCGGGACTCGGCCCGCTTCGGCACTGAGCCTGAGACGGCGATGAAAAAAAAAAAAGTATTTGAAGGTGCAATTGGGATGAAGCTGATGGAGCACCTAAATGCCGTGGAAGAGTGAGAAAGATGCAGTAAAGAGGTCCAAAAGCTGAAGTGTTTAAAACTGTGGAACAGCTCATGAACTCATAGTCAAGAGTCATGAGAGAGTACTTGTGAGCAGGAAGAGCTGACTCACTCCAAAGGGAGGAAAGGACCCTGTTCAGAAGTTACATAGATGCATAAGCATCTCCCTGATAAACGAAATTTCTAATCCAGTTTATAAATCTACTGAGACTGACATGTGGGACAAAGCATCAAGACATGTTGAATATTCATGGAGAAAATTGAAAGCAAGGAAGAGGAAACCAAGGAAACCAGGTTAGGTTCCAACACCAATTATGAATCTGATCCACAGTCTCTGAAGCAAAATTTGGTTGTTTATCTGTGATCAACATACAAAGCTGGTCATATAGTGTCAATTCAATGGAAAGGGGTGTTGGATTGACTTTGGTCAAGAGAGGAGATAGGCAACACATGCAACTGGTCCTGCCCAACCAGCATTCTGAACATCTTTTTCCCCTACACTATATACCAGCATGATGTTACAGTTGTGTTCATGATCAGGAGATGCTCAAAATACTGTTAAAAATAGCTTTGTCCTGTGTGTTTTCTTCAAAACTCGGGAAAAATCGTTTATCATTCCAGCTGGTTTCTGAAATGAAAAAAAAGGAGATGATGATAACCAGGGATGGGGAGGATGTGGATGCTGAATGATGGCAATCCTACTGGTCATGAATGTTGATGAAAGGGCCTCTATGGAGGATTCAGGAAACCAAAAGTCAACTCCGCAGCAGAGCGCCGCAGCGCAGGACACCCAGGATTTCACAAGCACGGTTGAAATTGAAGCTCTGCTGCGTTTCGATGCAAGCAAAGAATATTTGAAGACTTGGACGACGACCACAAGATCGAAGCATCCTCAAAGAAAAGAAGAAACAGGAGCAGGAGGATGTGTACCATTGGACTCCCGTCACGATACCTGACCCGGCCCACGAACGGATGGTGCAAAGCGGCGATGGTGCACACGGTTCCAGGTACCGGCGGGCCGACCCGCGCGGCCTCGCGCTGCGCCAGCAGCTCGGCATCGGCCGTGGTGCAACCGCTGGCGCCCATTTTCAACCGGCGCGAGAAACGCAAGCTCCGGAACCACTTCCCAAGACCCGATCGCCTCCCCTCAGTTCTCTATCCTGCCGTGCCCGCAAGCTTCGTTAATCGAGTACGTCCATCCTTCGCTCGTCTCCCCAAAAACTCTCGGTTTCTTGCTCTCTTGATTCACTTGTATCATTATCGTGAATAAACAATCGGGAGGAAAAAAAATTGTCGGTATTAACCTGATGGTCATGATTCCATGGTTTCTGTAGGTTACCATGGCCGACGGATCGTCCTTCTACGTCACCACAAGGTCGCCCAGAAGCACCATCACACTAGCGCGAGACGTGACGAACCATCCGTTATGGAACCCGTCGCTGGCACGAGAAGTGGCAGACCAAGATCAGTCAGGAAGAATGGGTCGATTTGCACGGAGATATGGTGGCAGCAAAGTGGAGAATACTATGGCCGCGACTTCGGCCGATGATATGTCCGACCCATCTACCTCCTCCAATCCCGATCCATCTTCTTCACCCACTCCCACCCAAAATCAACCTATCAATCAAAACCAAACTAATCTCAATAAAAACGGATTCGGAGTCGAAGACCTCGAATGGATGTCTGGCGAATCAAACCAATCTTTCTACGGCATAGGCAATGCTAAAAACATAAAGGGGCTCAAGAAATCATCTACTGCTGGCTCTAAGAAGTAATTTTTCTTCATCAACAAATACATAGTCAAATTTCTTTTTGTTCAATCGTGGCATTCCCTTTTTTTTTTTTTTCAAACTTCATTGCGTCAGTTCATTCCATTCAAGCCAGTCCTTTGCGCTGTGTGCCGGAGAGAAATATCGCTGAGCAAAGAACAAGTGGTCCACACTTTCATGCATGTCCCGTCTGGATAGATGGGCCTACCCAGATGTGAATATGTATTTTACTCGGATCAGCTGGGATAATGGAAAGCGTACAACAACACATACAAACACAGCCACCACAATGATGGTCTTATACAACGCATACAGGCAGGTTGATTGATCAGTATTAACATGAGCAGTCTTTTTTTCAGGCGTAAGTTAAGATGTTGAACTCTTGAGAGGTCTTTTCCTTGCCTGCGAAGAAAAAAAAACAGTGCCAGCAAAAAAAAAGGAATCAATAAATAATCGCATGGATAGTTTTTTTCTTCTTCTTTTCAACTGAAGACTGCTTACCTCCATAAGAAAAGATGGCGAAGTCGGTCCCGTCCTGCGCTTTGCAAGGATGCACACCTCCCTCGTGGAGAGCTTGGCAAACAAACAAGAATCTGCATCCCCAACCCAAGCCATATCAGAATCCACTAGATACTCCCGAGTGGAAGAAACACTTGCCTTCCATCTGCTTCCCGTCCTCCCTCGATAGGTTGCCAGCCTTGCGCCTGGATAACCCCATGGCCCGAAGCATGGTTGACCCACTTGACAGCATTTTTATCACCACACAAGATCTACCACAAAAAACAAAAAAGATTAGCTGCTGATCTGAAAGAAAGAGGCGAGACCACGCGCACTCACTTCATACTTATCAAAATGGTTATGTTCCTTGCCGGCATAGCCAATCACACATCCGCCCAAGTGGTTAGAAACCTTGCCTATGTGCAAGCCGCCTTCGTAGTAGGTTCTGCCAATGTAGAGGGAATGGGCGCCCTCGCGACCCCCTTCGATAGCGTTGTTCGGGATCGGGTCGCTTTTACTGACGAGCACCCAGTACACCGGCGGGCTTTGGCCCCCAGAGAAGCTTATGTACGCAAAAAGAAAAGGGGGATTTATTAGCTTTCAAACCAGCATACATATACGCTTCCAAGGGTGAAATACTTACTAGTGCTGCGTGTGCGCATGGGCTCCCTCCAGCCATTTCTCACGGCTCGATTCGTTTAACCACGCTTGCTTTTTGGCTTCTTCAACCTCACTGTTCTTGTGTTTACTATACGCATACACACCACCCCCGATAGCTGAGATAAAAAAAAATTAGAGAGTGTGTGCCAGCAGAGGTTGAAAGAAGAGTGAGAGAATTCCTGTGCTCACCAAGTGCACCTAGAATGCCACCTCCGATCTCCAGCTTGTGCTTCTTGGCGTCATCCAACCAGCTTTCTTCTTTGTTCTCGCCGCCGCTGCCGCCGTGGTGTTCGTAGTTGTTTTGTTTCTCTTCGTGACCCCATCCGCCTGGTGATCATGTATCAAAGGAAGCAAGCAACACTCAATCATGGAATGTATGCCCAGTATCCCAAGTGGTTCGAGGATTGAAGACTAACTCACCAGGTTGAGGCATGTTTTGTTGGCCATAACCGCCGCCACTGGATTGATCCACGAACCCTTGGTTTTGATTTTGGTACTGTTGCTGGTTACCCTGATGGTCGCCCCCGGAGCGGTACTCGTGATGGCACTCTTCTGGGACACGAGACCAGAGTGCAGGCACGACGGGTGGCTGCCAGTTGGGCTCGGATTGGTGCGGCTGGACGATCTTGTAGAGATGCCCCTCGTACTCTACGACGGCATTGTGGTCGTACTGTACCCACGCTTCCCTGTTCAACTCCCAAAGGGTCAGAGCGACTTCCATCCAGCTTTCCTATGTAGTTCTGCTTACCATTGACAGACCATCTTGATCTTGGTTGCGCAGTATGTAAATAGTTCTCTAGAGAAGAAGTGATTGGAGTATGAGATATGTGAGGAAGTCAGTTGCTTGATGAGTTGGCTGTTGACCACTGGGAGATTGCAATGAACAACTTATATTATGGTAATAATAATCAGAGAATTGGCTGACATCAGACTCATCAGCTTCATCGCCACTTCACCTCTGACGTCATTACATTTCGATCACACCACACGGATAACCGGTAAGGTTATATCCGGTCGCAAGTTGAAACGGTTGCCGAAGGAGTCAAAGGTACGCAACAGCACTGCCTTGCGGATCAACAAGGATCGAGCCTAACTACATAGTCCTCCACGTGCGGGGCAGCGAAGCTGTCCACGCCAGTGGAGGCCTATGCCCTAAGTCACAATCCCCGTGTGGCTAGATTTTTCAATCGGGCTGAAAACCGCCCTTTTCTTACAAATCCCTTCCTAGCCGCTCCCTTATCCTTAATCCTCCAATTTCCTTCCCTGGCTGGGAAGGCTAGCATCTTGTGGTCATTTTGGCCGCTTCAGTTTCCTTCTGTGTTGCTGTAATTTTTGATATTTTTTTTGGAAAAACGGTGTCCTCTTGATTCGAGTTACCAACGTCATGTTAAATAACCCGTACTTTATGTACTTTATTCAACCGTCAATTTGCTAATTAATGATATGACATGATAATAGAGTTTTAACACATCAGATCAACCGTTACATTCATTTGCTACAGGCAAATGTTATGTGCTTACAATTCTGGACTTAACCAAAACAGAATCTCAGTTAGCCAATCTACAGACACCAGATGTTTTGAAAATTCTTACAAAAACAATCTGTGCTATGAGATGACTGAGCTTTGGCTGGATTAACCGGCTGATCCAGCTCTTTCAGAAACTCCAACCAAACTTCCTCAGGGTTTTGAGGAAGTCCTGTAATTGTCAGGTGAAGGTTGCTCCCACCAGAACCCTTGGATCTAGCCACACGGGTTTGTCAACATAAGGCGCAAGTCTCCCCTGCGGGGAGTTTGCTTTGCAAACAGTGTGGCTCTGCCAAAGCGTTGCGCCACAGTTGAGACTTGTCTCAAGTTTGAACAAGGATCTGTACCCCACCCAGTGTTGCCTGCGAATAGCTGCAAATGGCACAAGCTTACACCGCAGGTGCACTTTGCAAGAAGTCTTGCATCCCCGGGACACAGTATGGTGCCCCTGTCCCACAGCCGTCTCAAGAGAAATTTTTCCTTACTTGAAAAAGCCCATGGTTAGATATTCCCAGATCATTCTAGCACCAATTTTTAGCCAATCCACAGTAGAGGTTGCCAATCAGCCATGCGGATTCTATCCTCTCACCACCATTGCACTGCCACCTGTATGCCTACAGGGTGGGTATGAGACAAGCCATCTCATGCTCTCTCAACATGCCAAATTGCTGTCCCATAGCCACCACTTGCTTCAGAAAAAAGCAATCAGGCATTCCACCAGAAGGTGACACCAATTTGCTATCCCCCTCCCCTGGTGGTATCTCTGATCAAGCCTCCAAAGACAATGTGGGACAGAAGATTCAATGCAGCAACTGCTGATCCTCCATGGTTACAAATTACCCCATGAGGAAGCATTGATTGCATTTACCCTTGCCCAATCCCCTTGAGCTTCTCCTGGAATCCTTCTTCACTTCATTTTCCGCCTTGTTTCTCTGTTTCAAATAGAGATGGCCACTTTGCACCCACTGCGGGTACCCGCTATCCGCTGGCGGGTATCCACCCAGGCAAGTAGATACCTGCCAGAGAATGTGAATGTCTGAGATTCTGGGAAAACCCAGCGGGTACGCCATGGGGCGGGTTTCTCAAAAACCTGCTTGTCCTCTGGATGATTTCCGGCAAAAGCATCCAGCAGACGCTTCGAGAGCGCCCGCTGGAAAATGGGAACCAGAGCGTCCAACAGTTGCTTCTAACACAAAGCGCCCGTTGGACACTTCATAGTAGCATCCAGTGGGCTCTTTGTGTTGCAAGCGCCCATTGGACACTCCATGGAGGCATCCAGTGGGAGGAGGTGCCTGTTGGATGCTACTATAAAGCATGCAATTGGCCCCTCTGTCAGGTAGCGCCCATTGGAAGCCTTTAAAAAGCGTCCAACGGGCACTTCAATATCAAAGCGCCCAGTGGACGCTTCCAGAAAGCTTCCAGTGGACGCTTTCTGGGTAGAGTGGCCAGTAGACACACTGTAGATCTACAATATCAAGCTCACCAGCCAGTGACTGTTCAAAGGCAGTATGGCCTTGCTGTCATTGCCCTCAACTTGTGGATTGTGGGTTGCATTTCAGGCAGCCACTTATCATCTTTTCACCTGGTCTGGACGGGTTTAGAACCATCCATTGGCCGCTTCCTGGATGGTTCAGACCAGCCTTCCAAGTGCTGTCCTGTTAGAGGTCAACCGCAGGACGGTTCCCAGACCACCAAATTCTGGACGGTTTTTGCACCGTCCAGAGGTGCGTCCCTTGGTTGTCCGCCGGAGCCCGTGGTGTATCCAGATACTTGTTGCCCACATCTGCTTTCTCAGCTGGGACCAACAGGGTCAGCTGGTAGGCCGCCAGCCAGTACCAACAGTCTCAGCTCAGACTGTCAGCCAGGACCAACAGTCTGGGCTGGAAGAATTTCAGCAACAGTCTGAGCTGGCAGACTGTCAGCCCAAACCGTTGGTCTTGGCTGAAAGTCTGCCAGCTGGGACCATTGGTCTCAGCTGGAAGACTGTCATCTGAGACCAACGGTCCCAGCTGGCCAACTGTCAGCCAAGATCAACATTCAGCTGGGAACATTGGTCTCAGATGGCAGACTGTCAGCTGGGACCAACTGTTTCAGCTGACGGACTGTCAGCCGGGACTGACGGTCTCATCTGACAGAATGTCAGCAGGGACTGACATCCTCAGCTGACAGACTGTCAGCCAGGATCAACATTCTCAGCTGACAGACTGTCAGCCGGGACCAACAGTCTCAGCTGACAGACTGTCAGCCGGGACCAACAGTCTCAGCTGACAGACTGTCAGCCGGGACCAACAGTCTCAGCTGACAGACTGTCAGCCGGGACCAACAGTCTCAGCTGACAGACTGTCAGCCGGGATCAACGGTCTTTCAGCCGGGGCCAATGGTCTCAGCTGGCAGACACGGTCTGTCAGCCAGGACCAATGGTCTCAGCTGGAGGACACGGTCTGTCAGCCGGGACCAACAGTCTCTGCTGGTCAGTCTGTCATCCGGGACCTTTGGTCTCTCTGCCGCCTTGTAAGAGGCCCATTTTCCCGGCGGACAGACCAAGCTGTGCCTATTGGTCACAACTGGAAGACATCATCTGCCAGTTGTGACCTTGAGAGGCGGGTATCCGCAAATAACTGCGCGGGTATCTGCTCAGGCAAGGGGATACCCTCCAGCGGATGTGGATTTCCAGATTTGGGGAAAAAAGGTCTTGGATACCCAAACAGGTGCAGGTATCCGGATTCAAAGTGGCCATCTCTAGTTTCAAACCCAAAACACCAAGCTTCCATATTCCCCTTCAAATTCTCCTGGCCTCAGGTCACACATCATACCCACTGACAGAAATGTATGAGCCTTAGAGACAAAAGAATTGCCCAAAAGGCTTCAAAAATGTTCTCTCTAGAGTCCCCTCATTTTTATGATCATTTTCATCTATTATTACCTATAGTTGTGAGGTATAATTGATGAGTAATACTAATAACATGGTGAACATTTATTATTTTCTAAGCTAAACTTATATTGCATATATGCATTTCAATCAACAAGGTAGACCATCTTCACCACTGGCAGGATGAAACTTTTCATCATCACTCAGAACCAACAACTCAGAAGAAAACAGACAACTCTGGACAATTCAACTACTCACTACTCATCAACCTAGGTCCCATCACTTCCCCTTATTGTGTTGTTGTGGTCTATTGGTTTCACTTATTGACTAGTAAGCAGTTATTGCCAAGTTTCTCTTTCTTCAAAGTTCACCTGAGCTTTGATCTTATCCTCCTCTTTCTACTGACTTTATTCATCACTCTCATAAAGAATCAAACCACATAAAACATTATGAAACAATCAACATAAACATAAAAATATCATTCTTGCCTGTGTGGAATTGCAGCTAAAATCCAGATAGGTTTCCTGCTACCTAACCTTTGCCAGTTTCCATTGGCATAAAAAAGCAAGGCAGTCTCTGACTGGACCTTCTCTGTTTCTTAAGAGAAGAGGGGTTAAGATTAGTGTCAGCTTGCTACTATGTCAGAGACAACCTGACAAAAGTAACATAAATAGAGACATTATTACTACAATATTAAGACCCATTTATATGACTAATAATGTACAAAAAACTCAGTTTACTTATTTTTATCCAATAAGCTTAGCAAAGTCCTGGCACCATAAAAATAAGTAATTAATTAAAATAATAACTACTTTTTACAAAAATACTAAATAACTTCTAAACCTTAAGGATAACTTAGAATATTATGTCATATTCTGAATCCTCATGCAAATTAATGTAGGGTCCCTCACTGGAAGTACCCCTAAATTCCTACTCCTTCACCTTGAACCAATTACCCGTAAGAATTGGCCACAAACATATGTCACACGGACATTACACACGTATGTACTTGTTATATATGCATACTATATGTGAAATGACCAATTATGGACTTATAATTGAGGTGTTGTGTATAGTTTGGGAGTTAGGCCCAATTGGGGTTTAATCCTCCAACCCCGCGCGTGGATTATATAATCCAATTGGAAATTGGCCAAATGCGTGGAAATAGCTAATCCCCTAGTTACCACACGTGTACAGGTGTAACTAGGGTACTAGTAGATTCTACGTGGTTTATTTACAAGGATTCATTAATAAAAACCTTGAATACATAAGAGTAACATAGCCAGCGTGGCCTTTGATGATTGGCCATAGCCATTTGTGGCCCATTTGCGTCATTTGTGGCCCATTTCAGATACAAATACACGTCAGTGTTGCTATGTACCTTAGTTACAATGACCAAATGGGTTATTAAGGTCATTATAAACACTTGTGACGCTGAAATAATGATCAGCAGTGCCATTGGGATGAGCCTTGTTAGTGCCAATCTCCCAAATTGGCCACATTGCGCTGAAAACCAGTTACTACACACACACAGGCAGAAAGGTCCTCCACTATGAGTGAAATTAGTATATATAGAGCCCTCTTTCCACGCCAAAAGTTGTTCATCATCATCAATTAGTATTACAGTCAATCAGTTACGCCGTGTCCTGTCCTTATTTCAGTTACTCTGCTCTGTTTTGCCTGTTTTATCCTTGGTGTCCTTATTAAATCAACAATCCTACGTGTCCAGCTCCTGCGCAGAAACCATCCAATCTACCCAGCAGCTCTACTTCACCCCCCTACGTGGCTTTTTGGCTTAAAAGAAGCAATAGTGAGTACTTCTTTTATCCTTCTGTCCCCATCCTGGTTCCTTAATTGGAAAAGCACTTTGGTACCACCTTCTGTTACGCAGAAACCCATTGTTTGCTTAATCAGATACCACCCTGCTTAGCAGATCTCTGATTTAGAGGGCACCTACAAACACCCCTGCGCCAGCAGGCCCCTCTATAAAAAAGAATTATATTCTTTTTATTTCTTTCCTACTACTTTTCTACGTGAAAATACCCCACTCTACCCATCATTTGCACTCTTATCACCTTGTGTAGCTAAAAGGTACTAGCCCTTGGCATCACAGAGGCTGACAATTGGGGGTCTGGCCGGGAAATTACCAATATTCACTCGTGGTAATTGACTCCTGGTACTTATTCTTTCTACTTTTGCTTTTCACTCACGCAAAAAATTACCAAACCAACTAAAAATCATTTATAAAATAAATCCACTAAAAAATATCCTTCTACTTTATTTTTTACGCATTCTTTTAGTGAACCAATACACTAAAACTCTCATTTCCACGCCTGAATTTGTTCATCCACCTTTTGACCAAATTGCCCACTTTGAATTAATCAAACATTATCTTAAAGTCCTCAGATTGCGCAAAGAAGAGGAAATAGCTAACTATCAACCTTCTGATTGGGAAAAACTTACGCCTACAGAACAGTTCCAACTTGCTCTTTTTCACTCTCACCAACGTGCTCAACAGGACACAGAACTTCTCATCAAACTCAACTCCATCAACAGGAGGAATCAAGAGAACAAGAGGCGTGCAGATTTTCAAAGAACTCTAGAATATAAACAAAACTTTTACAATAGTCAGTTTAATTCTTCTTTATCTCTAAATAAAACTATTAAAATTACCAAAAAATACTTATTTTTACGCCTGAATTTTATTTAGTGTCTTCCACTACCTCTCCAAGCACTTCCAACACTTCTACTTCATCTACCACGGCTCCAGCTACCTCTGTGGCCAATTCTATTACCCCACTTACGGCTCCACCAACCAGTAAGTCTATTATTTACCTTAATTAAATTTTTGTGGCCCTTTTCACTAATATGTCCCGTGAAAATAGTCCTGTCAGGAAGTCTACCAGGGCTCACAAGCCTGATCTCCACGGCCCCTTACCCCCGCCCACTAGACAACCTAGGAGCAGAGAAGTTGCCACGGAACTTGGCCTTCAAGAAGACCACCCCCAGTCTCCACAATCCTCAAGCCATGGACGTGGACGTGGAACCAACCCCTTCCACCTCCTTGGCCAGTATCCAGAAACCCCAGAAGGAGGAAGAGGACTTGGACATTCAGGTGGTGAGCACGTCCAAGGAGGACAAGATAGCCAAATTGGTCAAAATACACGTGGCCAACCATCAAAAATTCGTGGAAGCCCAGAAATCCAAGGCCACCCAGGAGATGATGCTGAATCTTTTAGGACTAGCCCAGAAGAGTCAGAAGGAGCTACAGAAACTTATCTCCAAAAAAGAAGTGGAGGAATACACGAAGGGATGGAACCCTTGGGAGGAAAAGAGAGTATTGTTTCCCCACACAGCCAACAAGAACAAGGGAAAGAATATGAGCAGTCTTTCTATGAGCAACCGTCATTACAACAATCCTCAGAAGTGGAAGAAATTGGCCAACATCAGCAGCGCCATAACCAGCTTTTACAACAGCTTAGATTAGGTTTTTCTGTCCTAGATAATTCTCTTACAATTGCGCATAATAATATTCTTTTGTTAGATAAAAATGCTAAAACACGCCACAAAACTGTTTTAGAATTTTTAAATAAGGCTCCTCCTCCGCCTGAATCTTTAGAAAATTATATGTCTAGCTCTTCTCTCATTTTAAATCAATTGTCTAAATTTCTTAACTCACCTAAGTCTGTCTTTACGCATAATGAACCTGATTTTTCCGTTAAAACTTCTGAGCCAAAGATCCCTAATGTGCCCAAAAAATTAGAAGAACTTGAAGAGGAGCATTCCAAGTATTCTAATGATGATTTGGCGGATAAAATTAACAGATTAGAAGACATGTTTCATGCTAATACTGAACATATAATTAACAGAATTAATAAAAATGTCATTAACACTTTGCACGCCCAAAATGTGAAATTAGAACTTGAACAAATGGATTTAAAAAGAATGATGGTTGAATTACAAGCTCAAGTAGCTTTAATATCTGACCAAAATAACAAAAATGTTAATGGAACTCTGTTATTGAAGCATCTGTTAGACGTGAAATTTGAATTAGCAGACTTAATTAAAGAAATTCCTACCAGAACTATTCCTGCTAATAACTCCACGCCCAAATATAACAACCCTTATATGGAGACCATACCTGAAAATAATGGAGGAAATAATAACAACTGTCCTCATAATGATCAACAACAAAACAATAATAGTCAAACCAACTATACCAAATATAATAGCAGTCCACCCATGCCTAATAACAATTACCCTCCTAATAATTCACCTAATTATAATAACCTTAATAATGGGAGTCAATGGAGTCATGCTCCTTCACGCAACAATGTAAACAACAATGGTAATAACAACTTCATAGATCCCTCTCTTCTGAATAAATTGTTACCACCAATTAAAGAATGGACTAAATTTTCTGGAGAAGGAGATTATGACCATATTAACTTCATTAAATATATTGATCATATTTTAACAGTCTACAGAGCTCCTGATGAAGCTATCCTTACAAGATTGCCTAGATTATTTGAAGGAGTAGCTTTTGACTGGTTTATTAGTAAACAAGCTACCATGGGACAACAATCCTGGCCAGCTTGGAAAGAATTGATCAAACAACAATTTGGCACTAGACTCTGGGAAAAGAAAATGCGCAGAGCTTTTGAGAATGACTATTTTGACCCAGTCAAACATAATCCTCATCAATGGTGCCTGAACCAGAAAAAGAGAATTGAATGCATTTATACTAAATTAGATCAGGAACAAATAAATGATTTAATACTTAATCAAACTAAAGGCAGCCTAGAACATAATGTCAGATGCAGAATCAATGACATGGATTGTGACTTATCCACTCTTATAGGTGTTATGGAAGAAGTGGTAGAAATGACTGGGATCAATAAGAAGCACAACCCCTCTGATAAAAAGGATTACACTCCTAGAACAGATCCTCCCAAAAAGTTAGAATCTAAGCCAACTGAACCCATTAGAAAAGAAAAGACTCCTACGTGTTGGAATTGTGGAGAAACTGGCCACAGAAGCACTGAATGTACCAAACCTAGGAGGAAAATCAATAATGTGTATGCAAGTCCTGATTCAGATTCTGAAAGTACCTTTGATATCATACACCAAGAACCCTCTAGTACACATTATGGTCAAGATGATGATGACTCTGAATCTGATAACCATGCTGTTGTAGTAATAAATGCTGATATTGGCAATGACTTCAGCATTAATGCTATTCATGGTGAATCTAACTTACCCCAGAAATGGGAAGATAATATGGATATTGGCCATATATCTGATGCCAAGCTATTGACTAACAAACCTGAAGAAGGAAGGTGTTACACCCTAGGTAAAACCAGTTATACTAAGGTTATTTTCAAAGGCTCAGCTGTTAAGACTCTATTAGATATAGGAGCCTTTTGTTCTTGTACAAGTGCCACATTTTTGCAACAAATATACCCTGATTGGCGCAAAAATTTATTACCTGTTCCAAAGGCTACATTTAGCAGTTGTAACTCTACCATGAAACCTATTGGTGTCATCAATTTACCCTTAATATTCCCTCACACTAAGGGATCCCTCAGATTAAGTGTAGAATTTGTAATACTTTCTGATGCCATTTGTGACTACCTTATACTAGGTAATGATACCTTCTGCATGTATGGAATTGACATTTTCCAGTCCAAAGATAGATATTTTACCATTGGAGGAGATTGGAAAAGGAAATACCAAATTTGCAACATCCATTCTGAGATTATTGCACCTATTTCTCAGGAACCTGACCCCAAGGAATTAGAAGATTTTAATCAAGAATATATGTCCCAAGCTGCTATAAGTGACATACTAACCAATGCTCAAGTATTAGATATTCTTAAAGTATGCCATAAGAATAAAGAAGCTTTCTGTACCACTGAAGAGCCTATTGGCAATGTTACAGGACATGATATTAAATTAGAATTAACTTGTGAACCTCCTTACCCACCTGCTCTAAGAAAAGCAGCCTACCCTTCTAGCCCTAAATCTAGGATAGCCTTAGAAACACACATTAAAGAGCTTATGGATTTACGTGTACTTAGAAAAGTGGGCCATAATGAACAAGTAGAAATAACTACCCCAGTTATTATTGCCTGGCATAATGATAAGTCTAGGATGGTTGGAGATTTTAGAGCTCTAAATAATTACACTAAAGCTGATAATTATCCCATTCCAAGAATTGACCACTCTCTTCATAACCTATCAAAAGCTAAGTACATAACCTGCATGGATGTTCTCAAAGGGTTCCACCAGATACCTATAGAACTTAATAGCCGCCAATTTATGAGAATTATCTGCCATCTTGGTGTTTTTGAATACCTCAGAATGCCCTTTGGAATTAAGAATGCACCTTCTCATTTCCAAAGAATGATGGACTCTATTTTTGGATCTTTTATCCGTCAGTGCTGGATGATGATATATATTGATGATATAATCATTTATTCAGATGACTGGGAAACACATATAGAAAAGATACAAATAGTATTAGAAACTTCTATTAAAGCTGGTCTAAAAATGTCTATTAAAAAGTGCAACTTTGGATATGGTGAACTTAAAGCTTTAGGACATATTGTTTCTGGACTATCCCTAGCCATTGACCAAAACAAAGTAGCAGCTGTAATGCTCAAACCTATGCCTCAGAATATCACTGAAATGCAATCTTTTCTTGGATTTTGTGGATATTATAGGAAACATATTGAGAAATTTGCTATTTTAGCCAAATCATTATATGAGTTATGTAGTAAAGAAACCATTTATGAAATGACTCACCCTAGAGTACTAGATTATGAACAATTGAAGCTAGCCCTTACTACTGCTCCTGTGCTAGCTCAACCAGATTATAACTTACCATTTATTCTGTACATAGATGCTTGTTTAGATGGCTTAGGTGCTGCCTTACATCAAGAATTCCTTATTGAAGATAAATTAGTAGAAAAACCAGTTCTGTTTATTTCAAGACAAATTAAACCAACAGAGAAAAGGTATGGAGCCAGTCAGATGGAATGTCTAGCTCTTGTATGGTCCTTAGAAAAGTTACATTATTATCTTGAAGGTAGTAGAATTGTTGTAGTCACTGATTGCACAGCAGTTAAAACCCTTATGAATATGCAGACTCCCAATAGGCATATGTTAAGATGGCAAATTGCTATTCAACAATACAGAGGACATATGACTATTGTTCATAAAGCTGGCAAAAAGCATAGTAATGCTGATGGCTTGAGCAGGTGGGCTTTACCAAATACTCCAGATAACCCTGCCTGGGATCCTGAAGATGAAGATATATTCCCAATTTTAGGAATACATGTCTGTGATTTGGATGAAGCCTACTACAGCCTTATAAAAGATAGTTACCAGTCTGATCCTGAATTTGTCAAACTACTAGATATACTTAGCAATGAAAATAGTTCCCACGAATTAATTGCTAGTCTACCTCCCTGGCTATCCAAACCTTACTCTTCTGGTAAGTTCTCTCTATTAGATGGAATATTGTACTTTAAAGAAAGGCATTCCAGTGTAATAGTCTTATGTGATCAACTTCAGATTGAAGCCCTTATGAAAGAATGCCATGATAATGTTGGTGCTGGACATTTTTCTGAAGAAAGGACTATTGAAAGAGTCAGAACTACAGCTTGGTGGAATAATTGGACTAATGAAGTAGCTACTTATATTAAATCCTGTGAAACTTGCCAGAAATCAAATAAGCAAACAGGTAAGAGATATGGGCTACTTCAAACCATCCAAGAACCCACCAAAAGATGGGAAATCATAAACATGGATTTTGTTACAGGTTTACCTCCTGGAGGGTCTTATTCCTTCAACTCTGTACTAGTGGTTGTAGACAGATATTCAAAAAGGGCCAGATTTATTCCTAACCATAAAGATGATACAGCTATGGAAGTGGCTTTACTATTTTGGAATAGGATTATGGCTGACGTAGGAATACCCAAAATAATCATTAGTGATAGAGACCCCAAATTTACTTCTGAATTTTGGAGAAATTTACATGACATGTTAGGCACTAAATTAGCTTTCTCTACTGCTTACCATCCCCAAACTGACGGATTGGCTGAAAGAATGATCCAAACTCTAGAAGATATGCTCAGAAGATTTTGTTCCTTTGGCTTAGAATTCAAAAATAGTGATGGTTATACTCATGATTGGGTTAGCTTACTCCCTGCATTAGAAATAGCTTATAACAGCAGTAAACATTCTTCATCCAAAGAAATCCCTTATATTTTGGAAAGAGGATGGATACCCAGAATGCCTAAAGATCATATTAATAACAAATTACCTCATGTACATCCCACTTCCCTAGACTTTAAAAGGATGCTTGACATTACACATGAACATGCTAAGAAATGTGTTCAAGATGCAGCTGAATATAATAAGTTAAGATGGGACAAAAGTCATAAAGAACCATCCTTCCAAATTGGGGACAAAGTCCTATTGTCCACGGTGAATTTTAATAACTTGGGAGGGAACAGGAAACTTAAACCTTCCTTTGTTGGCCCTTTTACCATTAAGCAATTACATGGAAAAAATGCTGTGGAAGTTATTTTAACAGATGAATTTTCCAGAAAACACCCTGTTTTTCCAGTTAGCTTAATCAAACCTTACACTAGTAGAAGCACAGATACCCCTGTAGTAACACATGTACCTGTACCTATAATTGAACCTTTAGACACTTCTAACTTCAAAGTACATAAAATATTGAAGGATAAAAAGGAAAGGATCAATGGGAAAGATACTAGACTATACTTAGTAAGATATAAAGGTCAATCAGCAGACAAAGATGAATGGATTCCTGAAGATAATATACCAGATGGTCCCATACATCTACGTAATTATAGAGCCTCCAAAAGAAATTGAGAATTTTTTTTTCACTACAGACATTAGGATGAATTTTGTTTTCTAAAGTCTCATTTTAAAGGGAGGGAATGTCAGCTTGCTACTATGTCAGAGACAACCTGACAAAAGTAACATAAATAGAGACATTATTACTACAATATTAAGACCCATTTATATGACTAATAATGTACAAAAAACTCAGTTTACTTATTTTTATCCAATAAGCTTAGCAAAGTCCTGGCACCATAAAAATAAGTAATTAATTAAAATAATAACTACTTTTTACAAAAATACTAAATAACTTCTAAACCTTAAGGATAACTTAGAATATTATGTCATATTC